>JANHFL010008222.1:0-27510 GCA_032468155.1 Oxyrhabdium leporinum
GGCAGGCAGATCAGGAGAAGTTGGGCCTCAGGCACATCCTCATGGGAAGGCCAGCAGAGACACTGGGGCAGGGTGAGCAGGGGGTGGGGTGAGCGGTGAGCAGACAGGTGGGGCGGGGCCAGCCGGAGGTGATATTTGCCGGTTCTCTGAGCCAATCAAAATTTTTCCTACCGGTTCACTTGAACCAGTGTGAACCAGCTAGATTTCACCTCTGGTTTGATATCGTCACAGGATGGAAGCTGTTCCCAGTATAGCCGCATTTTGCAATTGACTGATGGTGAATTTGTCAATGCCAATGGTGTTCAAGTGGTGCTCCAGTTGTTTTGGGATTGCCCCCAAGGCACCTATTACTATTGGTACTACCCTTGTTTGCCTTTGCCACAGTCGTTCTATTTCTATTTGCAAGTCTTTATATTTTGTTATCTTCTCCAAGTTCTTTCTCTTCTCTTCTGCTGTCTCCAGGCACTGGCCCATCTGCTGTCTCCAGGCACTGGCCCATTATCCAGCCTTTTTGTCCTTCTTATCGACAATTGTTAAGTCTGAGGTGTTATGTGATAGCTGCCTCTCTGTTTGAATTCTAAAGTCCCAGAGAAATTTAACTTCTTCATTTTCTACAACTTTATCTATTTTATGATCCCACCAGTTACTGCTTGCAGGCAAATGATATTTCTTGCAGTTCTTCCAATGCACCGTTGTTGCTACTTTGTCATGCCATTATTTATAGTTTATTGTTTATCTTCTTACAGCAGCTTACCAGGTGGTTCACTGTTTCTTCAGCTTCTTTGCATAGGTGGCACTTACGGTCTGTTGCTGTCTTCTCAATTCTGGCTTTGTATGCATTTATCCTTAAGCCTTGGTTTTGTGCAGCCAGAATTAGTCCCTCTGTCACTTTCTTCAACTTTCCTGTTCTTAGCCATTGCCAGGTCTTGCTGTTATCTGCTTTCCCTGCTATTTTTTAATGTACTGTCCATGCAGTGTTTTGTCTTCCCAAGCTGTTTTTAATTTGGTCTTTCTTGTAGGCTAGTTTGGTCTCCAATAGTCAGTAAGCCTTCCTGGTGTACTAATTTCAGTCCATCTTCTTCATTGTCTTTCAGATATTCTTCCAAAGCCATTTTTTCTTCTTCAACCATCTAATGTACTTGGAACATTCCATGCCCACGTATTTGCCTTGGTAGATAGAGTCTGTCAATGTTGCTGTAAGAATGAAGGGCATGATTGTTTGTCATTATTTTTCTGGTCTTCCTTTCCATTGCTTTTAGTTCTGATTGAGTCCAGTCCACTATTCCTGCAGTGTATCTAATGACTAGAATTGCCCAGGTGTTGGTATTGATGGTATTTCTCCATTGAGTTTGGACTTTAAAATCTTCATTCTCTTGATGTATTCACCTCTAACCTTTTTCTTGACTTCAGTGTGCTTTATGTTGTCAACTTGAAGGATATCCATGTATTTGTAGTATTGTAGTAATCACCTTCATCCAGACTCTTAATGTTATTTTTGTGGGGCATCTTGATTCCTTCAATTTTCACTATTTTTCCTGGTTTGATAGTGAGTGTGGCACATTTGTCCAATCCAAACTCCATTGCAATATCTTGACTATATACTGTATATGGACAATGTTGAGCAGTGATTCAGATCATCCATGTAAAGGAGGTGGGATAGTCTGGAAGATGTTTTGGATGTTTGATAGCCACAGCCTGATTTATTAAATAGTCTTGGCAGAGGAAACAGTGCAATGACAAATAGTAGTGGTGACAGTGAAATATTGAAATATTCATCTTTACCTGCTGCTGACCAATTCTTGATCTTCCTTGTTCTTTTCTCTACCATTTCTATTTATTAGTTTAGATTAGCAAACTAAACCATATACCTTTCAGATAACTAAATGACAATAGTCCTTTCAGATAATGGTTTCCAAGCAGTTTGCTATCTGTGGCACTTTTTTGCGGGGGGAGGGGGCAAATTTAGGAGCTCTCCAGATGCCTTGGGGATGGCGGGGGGTCCCTATCAGCTAACCAACTCTTTCTTTGCAGTGTACCTTTTTCCATACAATCTTGCCGTCTGTTAAGATTTTTCGCAGGGACCTTCCTTCTACTGCTGATGGTGAAACAGGAAACAATAATAAGTCATAGCAAGGAATTCTCTAAAAATGCACTTACTTAAAAAAAAATCGAGAAATAAACTTAGCCACATTTTTAAAAAATTGGGATGATCAAACAGGAAATATGGGAATGGACCCCTGGCAAAGCATAACTTCCATTTGGAGAAACTAGACCAGATAAATTACACTTATCTCAATGGAATGTTTTGTGTGAATTTGGAGAATTGGTTTAAAAATATCAAACAACCTGGTTTTCCACATGTCCACACACTGAGTTTATACTTTCAGTTTACTGATGCAAGCTGGACCACCTTTGAAAACCATAGCAGACTAAAGATGCACACACGTAAACTAAATCTGCATTCCCTGATTCCCTGAGCCATGATATAGCTTAGCTGCATGGAGCCACAATTGTTCTGCTTGTGCTTTCTGTAAATGGTGTGACAACAAACTATGGGCAGCTCTGCAATTACTTTGCTTATTGCTATACATGAAGAACAGAGCCTTTGCTGTGTTCTCAGAAGACATTCAACTGGGTGAAATTAAGTTTCTTGATGGCTCCATAGACAACAAGATAGTATATAGATTGAATAAATAATAGTTAATATTACTGTAAAGTCCATCTAAATCCTAATTAGTTATCTGCAGTTCCTCTGGTAACTTGTCATTCTGGATATATGTTGTTTTCAAAACCTCCAAAATAAACTTTAGCCTATAAGCTTGTGTAAATTATGTCCATTTCCTGCAGATGACTCTGAATGCAACTATGGGAAGCTGTTTTCTCACAATATAACATTTGTTCTATTCTTGGAATTTCACTGAGTTGTTAAGTTACTCCTCAAAAGTCAAGATTGTGAACCAGTCTCTAGCACAAGGAATCATGAAGAAAAACCTTACGAAAGAATGCTTCTTCAGGTAACAAACCAATCACAACAGGGGCATGTAAGTTGACTTTTAATGTGCTTTACCTACATTGAATAAAAAGGATTTTCTGATTAGTGGTTTTGGGTAACAAAGGAAGAAATTTGGGAAGCACTGTTTTAATTGAAGATCTAGTTGGGCCCACTTCTGAAATCCTGTAATGGGCTTTTACATTATTTTGTAAAAGCGCTTCTAGGTTCTAGAAGCAAAAACCTGCAAAGTCCTCCAAGTTTCTGTCATTTTCTTTGAACATAATACAAATGCTACTGAGAACTTCAAAGGTTAATCCATTACAACAAAGCAATTAGATTTAGTGACTGTTTGAAAGATAAAAGCAGCAGGTCATAATCAATCCTGAGAACCCAGACATGATAAATATCCACACTTTCCTTCTACTTCATTGAGTATAATAAAGCATGTTAGGATGGAATGATTACAATTTGTGTCTGAAAAGCTGGAGGATTTTTATTTTTATTACACATCTTACTTGTGAAAAAACAATCTTGCCCTCTTTCTCAGATATGAAAGACACCATGTGGTAAGAATACCAGTTGAAAGGGGTGGGGGAGGAAGATGTAAAGATATTATCTCAAAAGGCCAATGCACTTGAACTATTATTTGGAATCCCTGGCCACAGAGCATGTGAGTAAATGGCACCCCAAGAACACAAAAGGCACAGCATCATAGCATTTCAGCATTGGTGGATTTCTCTAGAGCTAATATCCCAAGAGGCAGAGGATGGAGGATACATTTCAAGTTAAGATGGTAATTTTGCAGAAAGTCAAGGTCACCAGTTGTTAGGAAGATACTGGCCATCCCTACCAAATATTCATTTCTAACACATCAGAAAAGTACAACTGAAAAATAGAGTAAAAAAAGTGCAGCCTGAAAAATAGAGCTTTGTAGCACAGAGCATAGCACATTCTCCACACAGATATGGTCTTTGCAATTCATATATAAAAGGCAACTTAGAATTCATTCCCAGAATCCAACAACATATAAATAAATAATTAAAAATGCAAACATTTTCCCCATCTGCTCAATTTCATGTCATTTTTAGATGTCTTGCAAAATTTTCCCCAAAGGCACCCAAATTTTTCATTCTCCCTGACTTGCTCTATTGAATTTGGGTTTCTTTACCATTCTTTGTAATGGATTTTGTCATTAAAGCTAGATAACAAGCAAAGGACATGATGTTTTAATTTGGGTGTAGTACTTAAAGATTTATGTATTGCACATAAATTCTCGTATTACAGCGGTAAGATTAATGCACCATATAACTAAGGCAAGCTAGAGTAGGCTGCTAGCTGGTCACACATTGCTGACTGTAGTTTGAAAAGCTTTGAAGAACTCTGTCAATATTCCTTTCCTTCTCACTCACTCCCACCCTCCCCAAAAGGACCAACCATGTTGCTGTATTTGTGAACTGTCCAGTATTGTCTCATACTAAACAAATAATTTATTCAACTGTTGGAGCATCATGTGACACAAGAGTTCCATTTCTTTGTAGCGGGGGAACATCATTGCTGTGAATAGGACACAGTTTTAAAAATAGCAAGTTAAAATGTATAGTTTACTGATCAAATGTTGGGAGACAAATATATAATGTAAAGTTTTTTCTATCAGCCTCTCTAACGTGAGGATCTAATTCACATGACACATGACACACAACACACTGAACTCCATTTTATGCTAACTTAGCGTTTATTGACCCTCCTTAGCTGCCCCATTACCAGAAGGGGGTAGCAATTTTTCAGGAAAGCAGAAATGAACACTATAATCCTTTATTTTTTCCCTTCCAAATTCAGCCTCCATGCATATTTTTTCTGTTAACATTTTGCAAGGAGTCTTCTTCTGTTTTTATGGGAGTCCTTTGCCTCTTTATAGGTTACTCATAGCTGTATTGACAAAGGATTATTCCCCTTTGCAGAGGAAGGAAGGCCTCTTTAATTGAGCCAATGTTTAGCTCTGGTTACCCTAAATGTTGCAACACCAATATCAATATACTGTACCTCATGCCTTGTAAATCCAATCTCTTCCTTCTGTTCCATGTGACTGATAGATGGATAGATATGCCCTTCGTTAAAATCCAGCCTATTCTGTAACAACAAAAGATAATGGATATGAAAGGTGGATCTAGTATAAAACAAACAACTCATGTACTGTAGCTGATGGAAATGTTTTGAAATTAAACATGGGAAAATATAATTTATCAAATTATGGAATAGCCTTGGAATGCCAGAAATGAACAATAGGAATTATTCAGGACATAGACTTAGTCTGCTCTTGGTCACTCTTTATCACATTGTTGAAAGATATTGTTTAAAGATATTGAGTTTTTCAGATTCTTCACATTGGGGTGAAATGGTATATCAATTCTATAAATAAATTTAAGGAAGAAATATATTTATGAACTTTGTTTCTGGTATTGTCAGCATTTAATCTATAGTTATTTATGTATCTTTGCTAAATCACATATATTTAAGTTATTTATAAAATATCTTTAAAAATACATTTTTTTAAAAAAGGGGAACAAAATAGTACAAAAGAACTTTACACAATTTATTTATGAAAATACATCTGTCACCTAATCTCCTAATTTTAGGTAGTTTATAAACTCTTAATATTTGATAGAATATTAGAAAATGTCCTAACTATTGACTGATAGAAGCTAACATCAACAACTAAGAATCCCAACCATTACAATTAAAACATCAGGAATATTTTATTTTTATAATCTAATTGTATCCCTGCTAGCCTAAACTATTTGAAGGTCATATCAGGAAATCAGAAATTCCATGGTTAATCCTTCCCCTCATCCTTTGTATATTAATATATCTATATCTCTTTTTTTTTCTCCAAGACATTTCTATAGTCAACAAAGATTTCTTATCTGGAACTGGCTTAACTGTACTCCTCATAATTGGTATTTTATAATTTATACAGATGTTTAATAGAATACCTCTGAGTAGGAAGCAAGAACACAACACTTTTACGGTACAGCTATGTGTACACTAAGCATTGCTATGGTATGCAGTGTGGTGGGGGGGTGTCAAATAAGCTCACCACCTCTTAATTTTGAAACATTGTGTTTTTCTCAGAAGAGAAAGGATTTTCACAGACAAATAGACCAGACCACTTCATCTTTGTAAAACAAACTCAAAATAAAAAAAACTTGTTAATCTGTTTTGAAAGATTCATAGGTCTGAATATAGAGTAATAAAGTGTCATTCTCACAAGTTAAGTCTAACAGCTAAAGACATTTTAACAGAATATTCCTCCTCTGTTTTGTTCATTTTATAGGACTGGAAAGGGATGGGATAGGATAGGATAGGATAACCAGTTTCAGAAGCTTTTCTTCAAAAGTTGCATGTTTGTAATTCAAGTCTTAAGGATCATAATGTCACAAAAAGTCTTCTCTAGTTGAGCTCTTAACATGACTCAAACAAGAATTTAAATGTACTCATAATACTTCAACGTTTATTTCTTATTTTATTCTGAAGAACAATGTGTCTAAAGGTAAACTACAGCAGAATGAAGCTGAATCTATGCATCTAACTGACCTACTAATGATGCAGCTACACTTTGAATCTCTAATGTAAGATCTCATTTTTTAAAAATGGAACTCCATTCTTTTCTTACAAATGTCCCCAAAATTTAATGATCAACAACCTTGGGAGATACACAGATTTCAATTATCCTTTATTAGCAAGAACAATTATTCTTTTCCAACTCCTACTCCAATCAAAAGATTATTCCTAATACATTTTGGCTTACCTTTTTAGAATGCATCCAAACTATGTACAGTTCTCCTGAATTCAATCAATTCATGGACTGATTGAATAGCTGAATAGTTAAATCAGTGGATAGACTGATATTGATTTCCTGTATATTTACATCCACATGGAACACAATCTGTGCTACATCTACTTCTATATTATGCATAAGCCAGTCTATGAGGTCACTTGATTTCTGAACATACCTGACTGGAAATATTTCCACAATAAGGGTATAACTAGGTATTTTGTAGATTTAATATTACTTCTCTATTTCTAGATTCTAATAAAAAGAGCCTTTAGCAATAGGAAGCTAGCTATGTGTGCTTTTGAAACATTTCTGGTTTGTGAATACTGAACTTAGAATTAATTACCTCAGTTGGCTTGCTGTAAGTGTTAGGGTTTGATGAGTCTCCTGCAATTTAGATAGGTAGCCTGTGTTTCTAGCAGCACAGTACGTTTTGACCAAGTTATGCCTACAGATAAAACATAATTGTGCAATAAAAAAATCAACTTGATTTAAAGAGCAAGGGCAAATTGCAAATTGTTGGTTGTATTATTATTTAATTAATCCATCTGACTTCCAGACTTGTTCACTCATAGCTAAATATTTATTTCTCTGACCTACCAGGTATATTGTCTGTTGCTGATTGATGCATACATTTTGACAGTGAGGGCTCTTCCTCATATTTTTCATTGTCATTTCTAGATCAGAAAGCTTTCTTAAAATATCTTTGTCCAAACATTGCAGTCATCAAGGCTCATGTTTTAAAGCAGTGACAGGAGAGATGACAAAAAAACAAAAAAGTAAGTAATTTATGGATGTTCTCATACCTTCACACCTCCATAATGTTCCCAGATATTTTTCCACATACTTACTAGAAATACATGTGAACACATTTATTCTTAGGAAAGTTATTTTTTTAAAAAAACCCAGTGCTAGTTAAAGAGATGGATGAGACTACAGAAGGAAAGCATAAAAAGATTAAAAGGGGAAAGATTAAGGATCATTTTGCTGACTTAAAGTCCACAACTGGGGTCAGCAATTTGAGGACAAAAGTAATTTGGATGTTATGCTGAAACTTTTCTGAAACTGAGCAAACATATATTTATACTGAGATTTATTGCCGTTGGAATTTTTTTTGTCTGGGATGTTTGATGCAGTAACTCTGATGTGCAATTACCCTGCTGTTTATAAGATCACATGAATCAGATGACCATAAGGAATCAATACATGGACAGTTTTACAGGATTAAATATAATTTTGCTTTTCAGCATTTATTCTCCAAGCTTTTGTTTCCTTTCCAAAACAGATATACTTTCCCAAATGCTTTCATCATTATTTTTAGCTGCCTCTGATTTTTTAAAATAGACTTATTACCAAAAGGCTGGTGCTTACAAAAATCTCAAATGCAAAACTTTTACTCGTATTTTTTTTCAAAGTAACCCGCCTAATCAGTCAATTCAACTTCCAGCATTTTAAAACAGAATGCTTCAGCTTTCTCTACTGAAAACATCTGGCATTCTAGAATCTCTTGGTCAAAGCTCGGGCCTTAATGTCTTAGGGAAGTTTGCAAAGACTATCAGATTAATATATAGAATATAATAGTCTCACTAACTTCAAAGCAAGAAGATCCCAGAATACCTGCCCAGTGCGGTTGTGAAAACCACTAAACCTCCTACAGGTTCACCCTGGGAGAATTCCCGCTTTGGTATTATCGCACATCCTATAGAATTTTACTAAGTTCATGCAAAAATAAAGAAAAGAGGCCTCACCATACATTGCCATGGGAGTGAGGACAGAACCTCTGGTCCAGGCATCTTTCCTAGTTTTATCCTTTTTATAGCTTCAGAAGCTTCCCTTACTGTTGTAAGTCCATTCCTAATCTGTCTCTGTTCCTCTAATTCTGCATGCATTTTGTTTCTTTATTCATTTTCACTAGAGAGATGTCACTTCCTTTATACCAAATGGAATAATATTGATGAAATGCTTTTTGTATGGCCGCTTTGTCCATTAATATAGTATCTGCCTCTTGTAATTTCATTTTTCTTTTCTTTTCATTATGTATATATTAGCTCTTCCCTGGGTTATTTGGCAACTCATTTTTTTTGCTTTACATAATTCATTTTCTACTTCAATTTCTCCTAGTGGTAACATCGATAATCGTCATTGTAAATGCTTAATTTGTTGAGAAATATTGTCTTGTCTGGAAATTTCGTTACTTCTTTTTTTCTCTTAATTTCATCCAAAATACCTTGGGTTTTCTCCTGACTCTTCTTTTAAATTCAGTATTATATTCTATAAAATAACCTCTACTAAAAGCTTTATTTGCATCCTAAACTATTCTTAAATTGGTGTCATTACCTAGATTATTTTCAAAAAATTCTTTTAATTTTCATTTAAAACCCTTCATTATCATGTCCTTCAGTACAAAAATTTCGTTTAGTAACCATCTAAAAGGACCAGATTTTGTTTTATAAACCAAACTTGCAGGTTTTTAATCTGAAAATATTTTAAATTGTCCATCAGATCAAAGAAAATTTTTGGTAATTTGCCTTGATATTAATATTTTTCTAAAAAGTTCTGTTCAGTTATGGGAAGAACCAATTTTTCTCTTCCCAAGTTCATTATAAAATGATTTGTCTTCATTTGTGGCATAAATGAATAAATAAAAGATTGTAGGCCGCCTATAGTCACCTCCAGGTGAGATGGGTAACATTTAAATTGAATGAATAAATAAATTTAAAAATTCGATATCAAAGTCTTAGTCCCTTGCAAGTTAACTTCTACCCCAACAAATCTACCATCCTCATCGGTCAGTACAAGTTCTGGTTTTAGTTGGGGATTTACGTACAGAAGAACTTTTGTTTGTTTGTTCCTGCTAAAATAAATTCTTTATCCATTTTTTTTTCTACACACACACACATGCACAGTGTCTAATTTACTATCAACCCTTTTAGTTCCCTGTTGCACTAATTGAAATGTTCATGTACTCTCTGACTACACTTGACTCTATTTGAATCTCCTTCAGTTCCTTCTGGAATTTTTATAGAAATTCCTTCAACTTCTGGACAGAATTCAGTCAAAACTTCTGCTGTTTAAAAGCAAATCATACTGTTTTCCCCATTAGAATGAGATCCTTTTTTACTTTAAACTCTCCATCAAATAATATTCTTTTTTCTTATACAAGATACTAATAGGAATTTCTTTAAGGACAATTGCGTCTGTATTATCAATCTACAATTTTGCATTAAAACCAAACAACCCGTGATGCATTGGTTCATTGTTTCAAAGATATTTCCTTATCTAAATAGAGAAACAGAATGACCACAACTGGGCAAAAAAGTAGTTGGGGCAGAAGCAACTTCTTAGTTCCTGCTGGCTTCCCCACTGACTTCCCTTGTAGGTAGCTGGCAGGAAGCACTGGAAATGATGATCATGTGGCTGTGGCTGACTGGTTGCACAGCAGTGCAGCAACACTGAAGCAGCCACAACTTTGCCAATTTTTAATTCCACAGGCATCATGGTTCCAGTTTTTGAACACATCCTGTAACTTAGCCTATCTGAGGTACATGGATTCAAAAAATGTTACCCTACGATGCATCATATGATGCAACTGGAGTATATAGATTAGATGTTGCTGCAAAACTTGTTACCTTGACTTCTTCCTGACCAAAACATCCCATTTCTTATACTTGCAAATCTAATATTTATTTTTGCAAATTTTGAATGTGTTATTTTTCTCTCTCTGTATCCACCTCATTCCAATTTAAAATGCTAGAAGTTTAATAATCTTTTCTCTAGTATTTTCACCAGAATCCTCTACGAGTGCTCTAAATTTCAAACAAAATTCCTTTTTCACAATTCTAACAGAACCAGATTTAATTTTCTTTCCAGCTCTCGGTCTATAATTTATGCCTTACAAAATTTCTGGTTTATCATGAATTTGATTTACATCTTCAGACAGTTGTTTTACAGGGCTTTCCATCTTTCATCCATTCTTTTTAAAAAAATCAATCAATTCAGTGAACTAACTGGCCAGTTGCTAGTACATTTTCTGAAGCCAATCTGGTGTAATTCCTCTCTCTGCATGTTGCCCTAGAGATCCATCTAGTGCTGGGGTGTCAAACTCAATTTCACTGAGGGCTGCATCAGGGTTGTGTTTGACCTTGGGGGGCTGGGGTAGCTGTGGCCAGGGTGGGCATGGCCAACTTGATGTCACTTGTGTCGGGGGAGCCTGTGGTGGCCCGAGTGCTCTGCCAGTGAAAACGGGCTCCGGAGCTCTGCTTTCGGCTGGGACGGCCTCCTGTAACCCTCTGCCAGTGAAAACAGAACTCTGTTTTTGCTGGCAGAGGCACCATGGGCCAGTCCTTCGCTGTTCCCAGGGTGTCCCCACGGGTCAGTTCTGAGCACTGCATGGGCCGAATCTGGCCCAAATTCCTTGAGTTTGACACTCCTGATCTAGTGATTTCACTGACCCTCCTGAAGTTGGGCATTAAATCTGTGTGGTGTATTTGCTCCTCTGTCCAAGAGTGGTTCATATGTATATATGCTGAAGTACACAGATAGGAACTCAGTTCATATAATTAAGGACATCAATTTTAGGCCTATGCAAGTTGACATAGTGTGATCTCAGTGAGGGAATTTGTCTGTGCATTTTCTCTACATATATATTGGGGAAGTTTGTCTTAAACAGAGGGTTATTTTTCAGATAAATCCAGGAGTATCATTGGCATGAAGTAAAGTCAGAGAGTTGGGGAAGAAGCAGGGCTTAATGGGCAAATGGTAAGTATAGCTGACCCTCCAGTGTGAAAACTTCAAGGCCGGTTGATAGATCTTCAGAAAGGCAACCTTTTCTTCTAGTCAGACCCATAATTTATACACTCTGGCTTGTCAGTGTATCTTCTAATTAATAAAGTTCACATGTTAAGAACTATCTCTCCTTCATAGTATTCCAACATGTTTCATTCATTTGAAGCTTGAGCCTCCTGCCAAACAGGCTTACATTTGTGGTAGGGAAGGGAAAGGATGACCTGTCAAAAGTACAAACAATTCTCTGTTCTACTTAATTCAGTTTGGTGGAATTTCACTTTGTCAAATGACAAGATTCTGTGTTTTGACAGTTGCCTATTTATGCTAAACTGGAAGCAGAATAAAATCAGTTTGGTCTCTGGCATGCTCTGCCTGTAGCTTTTACTTAGGGTCGTGATGCTCCCTTTAAACATTTGACTGACATTGGCATTTAGGCTCTGCTTTTCATTTTTAGCAAAACCAAGTGAGCAGTAGTCATTTTGGAGCAGCTCATTTCCAGCTGCACATATGAAGAATTAACATAAGCATAACGGGCAGCCTTTTCCCATTTTCTCCCTGTTTTGTGATTAAAGTTTTATAATATAAAAAGTGAGGGCCTAGAAAGAAAAACATATTTATATTTATTTAATATTTAATGTTTCTAATTTGCTTTTCTTTAAGTACCAAGGAAAATTGTCCAGATGCCTGGAATAAGTCACACTCTACCATCACCAAGCATGGAAATCCACAATGAGACTGAGATGAAGGAGCAGACCTGCCCAGTTTGCATGTGAATACAGCTTTGGGCATTAAGCATTATTAACTGGTGGAGTGGCAAGTCTCAAATAAGTTCAAAAATACATTTTCATTGGACCTAGGACATGATAGAAACATGAAATCAGATGTGAGGGAAAAAGCAGGCAAAATTCTTTAGTCATTAATATATTCTGTTTCATTTCTGCATTTACTTCTAGCTTTAAAAAAAACAAAAATTCCTTTGAGAATTTAAATGCATTTTCTCCCGAAGTAAAATTGACCCTTGTGCAATTTACAATGGATCTCTGCTTCTCTAGTCATGCGTATTTGTGGAGTTAGAGGAAAAAAGAAATAGGTAAGCTGCAAAAATGGCAATCTTCAGTAGCTGCTTAAGTACTATAATTTCTTACAACTAACTTTTTAAAAGCATTTGAAATGAAAATGTCAGTTTTAGCAATTCTTAGACTTTTGTACCAATCCTCCATATCCATTCTGCCAAGTTTTACTGGGACAGAAATGACATAAATCCTTCTGGGTTTGTTTGTTTGTTTGCAAATCCTACCTTCTTGAACAAGCCACTCTCCCAACTCCTTCACTACTGGATCCAGTTGCATCTTCTTTCCCCAAGCATCTAGAACAGAGCTAAAGAACCTGTAAGAGATCTCTCTTGTGGGGTCCCTCCAGGTTTGGCACTCTCACGTCTCCCGCTGAACATCTACATGAAACCACTGGGTGAGGCCATCCTTAGGGTTCAGTATCATCAGTACGCAGATTATATTCAATCATAGATCTCAATCCCATGCAGGTTATGTGACATTATCAATGTACAGGGCCAGTGTCTGGAGGCTGTTCTGGTCCGGATGGAGAGAAACAGACTTTGGCTCAATCAATCCTGACAAAACCGAGTGACTGTGGCTGTTTAGTCCTCTGAGTATTTCCATCATTGGTTTTGGGTGGGATTGCACTTCCCCATTTGAGATGGGTACACACCTTGGAGATCTTCCTAGACTGGCAGCACCTGATTGAAGAGCAGCCGTGACTTGGAAGACCTTTGCAAATGTTACCTTGGGAACCAGTTGATAACTGTCCTTGACTGGGAGGACCTTCAAATAGGTATTGATGTCCATGTCACCATACAATTGGACTATTGTAATGTTCTACATGGGACTGCCCTTGAAGACCACTTGGAAACTATGTTTGATACAAAATGCAGTAGCACAGGCAGTAATTGAGACTTCTCATTATGTTCATGTGTTATTTACTTCAATGTGAGCTGTGTTAGCTCTAGTGGGCTTCCACATGTAATTCTTAATGCTGGCTGCTGCCTATAAACCCTGCTAACATGAGGGGCTGCCTGTCTCCAACTTTTTATGAGGGGCTGTACTTAAAGTCCCTTCAATCAAATGTGTGACTGAGGAAGCATGCCTTCTCTGTTATGCCCCCAACTTGAACAGCATCTTCCTGGATATATATGCAGGATTGCCCTCTCCAAGGGTTCCAGAAATCCCTTAAACCCTGCCTTTTTTTCCTGGACCTACTGTTGAGTTTTGAATATTAAGAATGCTACTTTACTTTTTTATTAAATTTCTACACAATCCATCTTGCTGAGGTGACTCTATGCGGATTATAGTCATTCAATATAATACCATACAAAACATTAAAACAATAAATAAAGACCATAAATTTTGAAATTCAGTTAAAACTCAATTAACCAGGATGAGGAGAAGGAAGCAAAGTGCACACAGGGAGGATGTAAGGTCTGTGTAATCCATTAACCACCTCTAGAATGCCACTCCCCCATTGGGGCCACAAGCCAGCTAGAAGACCCAGATCTTCAAGCCCTTTCCGAAGGCCAAAAAGGTGGGTGTGGACCTCATCTCAGGGGGCACGATGTTGCAGAGAGCAGTCACCAGGGCAGAAAAGGCTCTTTTCCTGGACCCAGCCAGCCAAAATTCCTTGACTGATAGGATCCACAGCATGCCTTTTCTGCCAGCACATTTTAACATATGATTTGGGCATATTGTAAGTTGCTTGGAGTCTTCCTGGAGTTAGGCAGCCTTAAAAAAATCTGATAAATAAATAAAAATAAAATATTATCTTCAGGCTTCCTCTGAAAAGTTCACATCAGATTCAATAATTTCTCCCTTGTTTTACTATCCCAAGAATCATGTGACATAGCTTATGATAAGAAATGCTAATGGATCCAACTTCATAACTAAATGTAGATTTTTGACCCTGACTCCCACCAATTCTTTCCTTTCCCCCACCTCTCTCTCATCTCTCTCCCTCTCCCTCTCCCTCTCCCTCTCTCTCTCCAAAAAGTACAAAAAATATTTAAAAAATTATTTAGGCACTTAGCCTAAAGTATATGGGCTTCTTAATCATTAATATGAAAGCATTTCTTTATGTAGAACTTTAAATTATTCTGTGTTTAATGGTAAAATTGAGCACTGAGCATTGATATCTCAGAAACACATGCAAAGTATTTTGCTTCTAATTGCCATATAGTTGTATATTTTCTGATTCAACAGCTAAATATGACAATAAGTGAAGAATATACACAAGAAATATTTTTCCCAGTCTTCGAAGATTAACCACTAGAGGGTTCCAAAAGCTATCCAGAAACCTCATTCTGCCTCTAGCAAGTCAAAAGAGTGTTCCTTAAATTTTCCACAAATGTGGTCTGAAGCAGAAGTTTAGGTCAGAGAAATTTAACTATGAGCTGTGAAACATTAATGAATGAGACTTGTCCTGCCTAAATTCATTAAATTCTTTAGCTAAATCTGTGCTGCAAAAGATAGGCTCTTTTCAGTCAAAAAGATGGGCATACTGATTAAAACTAATTTATTATATTGTTTTAATTATTTTATTAGCATTATTATTATAACAAAGAACAAATGAAAATAATTTTTTATGGTTTTTGAAATATGAATCTAGGAGTCTAGCTGTTTTAAGATGTAACATGTACCCAGCAAGATGTTTTGTTGTAAATCCCCAGTTGATAGAACCAAAATATTTAGTTCTTTTAAAAAAATACAGTTGATTTGTTTATTATTCAGTCTAATACATCAGTTACTCTAGAGATGACTTTGCAAGATCTTTTCTATAATCTACCCATTGTTTTGTCTGCTTATCTGTATATTTGAAATCCCCTCTCATTTTTCCTCCATTCTGCTCTCTCTAGGTACTGCTACTTCTATTTCTTCGTATTTTTTCAATTATTGTTATATCTATTGTACTGTTTCTAGATAATGGTCAATTCAAAGGGAAAATCCCATACATTTTTAACAGCAACAACTCTTTCAATGTTATGATTATACAATGTTCAGGAGGCTCAGAAATTATAATTTTCGTACAGATGCCAAAACCACCGTAGTGGCTACTCTGTCATAATAGTGATTAACAATCAGAATCAGCAATGTTATTGCAGCTACCAATTACTGACCCATTGTTTCATCTTTTTCTAGCAGTTTGCAATTGCCATTGTTTGATACATGTTGAATTCTTAATTTCAATGTTTGTTTTAATGTTTATTCATGAATAGCAAAATCTTTTTTTTCATTCTTGATGGTGCTAGCTTGTAACTATTGCTAGTTCCTGGTATCAGTCATTGTACTTTCAGTTTCTTCTAGGTATTATCCATGGCTTATCCCAAAGGTGCTTTTTCAAGAGGCAACTGGACTTTCTGGTTTTTCTTTGAAGATATTTCGCTTCTCATCCAAGAAGCTTCTTCAGCTCTGACTGGAAGGTGGGGAATGGAAGGATATATAATTCCTTGCAGACATCTAGTAATTTGCATCCTTTTAGAGGGTCATTGAAGCACTTGGAGGTTTATCTATGTCCTCAGGGTCAACTGAGTAGTTTTCCTGGTTCCTGTAGTCTGCAATTTTTCCTCTGGAACCTGAGGGCACAGATAAACCTCCCAAGTGCTCCAACGACCCTCTAAAAGGATGCAAATGACCAGCTGTCTGCAAGGAGTATAAATCCTTCCATTCCCAACTATCCTGTCAGAGCTGAAGAAGTTTCTTGGATGAGAAGCGAAACGTCTTCAAAAGAAAAAACAAGAAAGTCCAGTTGTCTCCTGAAAAAGCACCTTTGGGATTAGTAATAGCTGAAGTTTAGATGCTATTACTTTTTTCTCTTGATTTTTCCGAAAATCACCACTTCATCTTTAAAAACCAGACAACCAACTTCCAGCATTCTTCTACAAGAAGCTTTCTTCAGTGGATGTGTGGGATCTTAAGAAGTTTGCTTTCAGAACTATAAAAACAATTTCAAATACACAAGAGCACATCTACTGACTTAAAATATCAGGCATAATTTTGTTGTGGAGATGGATACACATTTTGGATCAATTCACATCAAAAGTTAAAATAGATGGTCATTAATTCAGTAATTGAGAAAACAGATCTTCCCCCATTTACAAACTTCACCAGAATCAGAAGCAGTAAGGTCCATCACTAAAGGAGAATATTTCTGGCTCATTGTTGAAATGAGAGGTCCCTGGTGCTTTTTGAGCTTGGTTGTTTTCTTGCAGAGATTTCATTACCCAAACTAGGTAACATCATCAGTGCTAGTCCAGTGCTAGCATCAACACTAGCACTGACAATGTTACCTACAATAGTTTGGGTAGTGAAACATCTGCAAGAAAACAACCAAGTTCAGAGAGCACCAAGGAAGTCTCGGGTTCATCTCTGTTTCCCCTTTCTCATCCTCTTTTCCTCAATCCTCCTTCTTTCTTCTTTGTGTCTTCTTATCATTTTCCAGTTGGCATTTTTTAAGGAAGAAGTTCAACTTCCATTTGAAGAAACGTGACCTCAGTGAAGATACTCAATGATCTTGTTGTTTTCAGTTCAAAGGAGTTCCTCTGTTGCCAGCAGTTGGAGCCTTTGGCCAAGGAAAATTTGCCAGTTACGGGAATGGAGAGCAGCAAGGTGGGAAGGAAGTGGCAGATCTTCATCCTGAACCCTTTCTGTGGACGGTACTCCGGGGACTTTCATACTCTGCCCTCGGGCCCAGTTTCAGCACGTAGCCCTTTCTCTTTTCTGGAGCCCCTCCCTGACCTCCTAACCTTCATTGTCACACGCCCCCCTTTCCACCACCACCACTTTGCTACAAGCAAGCAGCCTGAATAACTTTGCTTACAATAGGCTGAGGGTTATAAGAGAAGGTAATTTATCAACATGTCCAGGGGGACACCCACCAGAGATATAAATAGTAATGGAACTGGGGCAGAGCCAGGTCTCTGGCAGTAGCCTATAGCAAGGGGGCAAAACAACAGGATTCAGTGGGAAAAGGAAGGAGGGGGGACCTAAATTCTAAAGATTAGGATTCTTCTCAGCAGCCTTTGGCAAGATTAGAAGAAAACTATTAACAAAAATTTATTAGCAAAACAGGAAGCCTGACATACAAATAATAAGAACAGGCTTTCTTATTAAGGGTATTTTTATATATAATATATATATATATATATTTATTATTATGTATATTTTGAACTATCTCTAATCCAAATGGGTTCCTGCAAAAGATGGCATGCCATTGCTAAGCTACTTCTGCACGTACCAGTACAACAATACCAGGCAGATGATTGATTTCGATTCATTTCTCAAATTAGTAGGCCACCTTGACATCCAAACAAAGTTGGCCAGATTTAGTGATGGTGAAGGGGAAAAACGCTCAAAGGAAAGGGGCAAAAGCCAATATCTGCAAACCTTTATTGTCACTTTTTCTGTGTACACATTGGCACATATTAAAAATGAAATTCTGATTCCCCCCCTCTCTATACACACACACACACACACACACACACACACATGCTGTGTACAGACACACAGAACAATAGCAATAGCACTTAGATTTATATACCACTTCACAGTGCTTTACCGCCTAATGCCCCCAACAATCTAGATCCTCATTTTACTGACCTCGGAAGGGTGGAAGGCTGAGTGTAACCTTGAACTGGTGAGACTCAAACAATTTTGAATACATAGCAGAAAAAAAGAGTTTTGGGAGTTTACAAGGTTGATATTAATGTATATGGTACCAAGGAAGGGAGATCCATTATCATTCAGATCCACGGGCCTGCTGCTATCCAAATCTGTTGCCAGGAACTTCCCTCCAATTTGGCAGAATTTAGGCGTCTGGAAAAAGTTTTACCTCTCCTTGAGCAGTAGACAAGAAAAAAACAAGTTTTACTATTTTTCCTGTCATTTTGGCTGGAAAGGACAAGTAACAGAATTCTTGTCAATTTCGTCCATGTTTTTTGAAAACCAAGCCTTGCAATAAGTTTGTAAGAATTGGGGGGGGGGGTGTTTAAAAGCCCAGCTTTTAATTGGTGAAAGTAGAGCAGAATCTCGCTACTCATTGTTAATCATTTCCAGGAGATGCCATGAATACAAAAAACAAAGAATACCAAACAAATGTTTCCCATAAAGAATAATGTAGTGAATCACAAGAGACTGACAGGTTCTAGCTTGTGCGTTGTGTACCAAAGAAATGATGAATACTGGGACAAAATTTTCACATCAAAATGCGTTGAGTACCAAATTCGATGTGTTTCAAAGTTGAGTACCAAGTATATAAAAAGTAGCCATACACTATATAGCCTGTCAGGTCAGAAGTGTTTGTCTACAAAAAAATAATACAAAGCAGCAATTTGGACAGCAGAAGTCAGAAAACACCACAGGTTACCCCCGACAGGCAACCATTCATTTAGTGACTGTCCGAAGTTACAACACTGAAAAAAGTGACTGATGGCCATTTTTCATACTCACAACCATTGCAGCATCCCCATGGTCACATGACCAAAATTTGGCCATTTGGCAACTGGCATGTATTTATGACAGTTGTGGTGTCCCAGGGTCATGTGAACATCTTTTGTGATCTTTTGGCAAGCAAAGTCAATGGGGAAGCCAGATTCACTTAATAACCATGTTAGCGGCGTAACAACTGCAATGATTCACTTAACAACTCTAGCAAGAAAGGTTGTAAAATGAAGCAAAACTCACTTAACAACTGTCTTGCTTAGCAACAGAAATTTAGGGCTCAATTGTGGTCTTAAGTCGAGGACTACCTGTAATATAATTTTGATGGGTAGCAGAAAAAGATTAGTGGAAGTTTCTTCCTGATGACCAGAGGGAGGCTAGAGGATGTTGAGTGTTCTGGTTCTTGAGCTACATCCAGTGACCCATACTGATGGGATACTGTTCGATACTCATTCTGAAGAGAGCCAGTTGGATCTAGTGGTTAAGACACCAGGCTAGTGGGAGATCATGAATTCTAGTTCCACCTTAGGTATGAAAGCTGGCTGGGTGACTTTGGGCCAGTCACTCTCTCAGCACATTCCAATTTACAGGGTGACTGTGTGGTGAAAATAGGAGGAGGAAGATGTAGTAGTTAGATTCACAATCTTGAGTTAGTTATAAAAATAATAAAGGTGATAGAGAGGTGGGAGAAAGAGAGGGAGAGGGAGAGGGAGGGAGACTAGGACTGGCATCAAGCTAATTGTGTCTGATTGATATCTGATACTGAGGAACAGACAACACCTTGTCAGTGAGGATTTCAAAGCCTTTCCTGATGCTCTCAAGGGTCACCACTCACCAGATGTAGTAGATGCAAGAGAAATCCCATCACAGATACTGAAACAATTAAAACTGTGCATCAAACATGGGAACATGAAACTGAGGCACTGAAACAATTCCAGAAAATTCTCTTCCCCAGTGGTCCTTTAAATAGATGATGGAGCAGGTCCATTTTGTGTTCATTCTGTCCTTTTCTCTCAAAGGAATAGGAAAAGAGATTGTCCCTCTCAGGACAGAGTGTATGTCGGGAAAGAAAGAAAGAAAGAAAGAAAGAAAGAAAGAAAGAAAGAAAGAAAGAAAGAAAGAAAGAAAGAAAGAAAGAAAGAATCTCAGAAACCTGGGTTGGAGATTTAGGAAAAATACAGCCATCTAGGGACTAGTGGAAGCTAGATGCAAAATTTGCATTTTGGATTTTCAAATGATTTGAATGGTGTTTTTGCTAATCTATTTTGCCTTTGATTCTGCTATCCTGTGCCCTAGTTTCTTCTGCCTTTGTGTCTATTTGTGGCTAGAGGGGGAGTTTGTTGAGTGAAATCACTTTGAATTAGTTCTTCTTTTTGTTTTCTTTCTTCCTTTGTTTTTCACTCCCATTAATCCCCTAACCTTGATATACATAATAAGGAGGCTTGGGTGTCCTTATTGGAATCAGCATATTCATTTTGGAAGGACTTTAAATAGATGATAGATTAAGCTACTGAGAAAAATCAAAGGACTTTCTTCACACCCTTTCTTGTAAATTAAACTAGTGCAGAGAGGGGCCTCCTCTGCAGTAGAGTGGGTAGAAGCAACATTGATTGATTGATTATGTGCCACCAGTATCTACTCTTAGTGACTATCTAAATAGATTTCCTCCATAATGATGTCCCCTAACCTGGTGGTGTCCTCATCCTATTGTAACTGAGTCCATCTACTGTATTTTTGCTGTCATCCTCTTCTCTATCCTTCTATCTTTCCCAGTATCAGCTCAGAGAACAAGCTCTTGGTATAATGTGTGTGAAGTCGGCTAATTTGAGCCTGGTTACTTCTGCCTAAAGTGAGAAATCTGGGCTGATTTGTTTGATATCCATTGGCTTAGTTCTTTTGGTGGTTTTTTTTTGTTTTAACTGTCCATGATATTTTCAAGTGTCTGCAATGTCATACCCAACAGGCTTTGCCCAAGAGCAAGAGAGAATACAGTAAGAAGTTTGTAGATGGAAAAGACTAGAGCCTTTTTTTTGTAGATGCCAAATATCCCAGGCCATCATAGTCCATTGTGCTTGTCTATTTGTATAAATACCTACCCCATTATACCAGGTATCACCAGTGTTATAGAAAGAGGTTACCAATTAGTTCACTAATTTTTGGCTGAGTGAAGCAACAGATTATTCCTTGCCTCAGGCAGGGCAGTATTATACGCTGGTCCTATGCATAAATTACTTGTGCTAGGAGATGCCATTCACTGGCAGGTTCTTCCACTCTCACTGCCTAAAGCAACAATTACAAGTACTTATCATCCAGAAGGCAGTATAGAGTCAGTGTTCAATTCTGTAATTCTTTGAATGGGTGGAATGGGGGAGATTTGCAAAAATGGCCACCCTCCATTCATAGCCATGTGGGAAAAGTGAGTATCTGCCAGTTACAAAAGGAAAAATAACACAATAACAGGGTTGAAAGGGACCTTGGAGATCATCTAATCCAACCCCCTGCTCAGGCAGGAGACCCTATACCATTTCTGACAAGTGGTTGTCCATTCCCTTCTTGAAAGCCTCCAGTAATGGGGCACCCACAACTTCTGAAGGCAAGCTGTTCCACTGGTTGATTGTTCTCACTGTCAGAAAATTTATCCTTATTTTTAGCTTGAATCTCTCCTTGATCAGTTTCTATCCATTGTTCCTTGTCTGGCCCTGGTGCTTTCGAAAATTGGTAGTCCCTCTCCTCTCTGCGACAATCCCCAGACTGAAGCAGGATCCCAGATGAAAGAGTAACGAGAATGTAACCAGGGGAGAAGATGTACTCTTCAACGTGAGTTATTCTAGGCCCTTTCCTCACCTTTTCAGATTTATTTTTTTAAAAGCATCTCATTTCCAAATAGTTGGCCAGCACTAACCTTTTTCTTTGTAGCAGATTAGTAGCAGGAAGACTCTTGGCCTACCTCTCAGACTTTGATTTTCTTTCTGGCCGTGTGTTGCATTTATCCTTCTCATCTCCATGCAAAGCACGGGCCCCCATGCAACATTTTGGGCCCTGGAAGGGAGGGTTAAGCAATCACCTTTGCAAAAGAGACCTGGGTCGGTCCTTTGACCATTCACCTCCCAGTTGGCACAAACTGCAACTGGAACATAGCTTGTTGCAGTATTAGCAATGCTACCATCAATATTCCCGTGGATCTTGGAAGCGCTCTAATAGGAAACCCATTATCCCCATGGAAAAATGCTTACTTGCTGTACTTGGAGAGCTAGTTCAAGAATTAGAAATGGCGAGTACTGACTTCAAGAGCACCGCAACTGTCCCTCCCATTTCCTGACATGTCAAAGCAGGCAAAGGAGAGATGCGAATCAGGATGAGCCTTTTGTCACCCCTCCTGAGGGAACAAAGCCTGCGTACAATGATTTCCATTTAATTATTTCCTTGTAACAACTTCCCCTTTGGTACCATGGAATATCTTTATGTAAGTACATGACATGCAAGCTCCTTAAAGGAAAAAAAGAAAAGAAAAGAAACAATCCACTCATTAGCACAACAGCACAATATGCCCTCAGGTATAACTTGTACAGAGATATAACAAAGTAAAATACAACCTTCGTTATGGTTACCGCTTCCTCACATTTGATTATGTGCCATGAAATCACTGTCAACTCTTAGCAACCGTGTAGATAGACTTTCTCCAGGACAATCTGTTCCAGCTTGGTCTTGTAGCTCCTCCTTCCTCATATAATGTGATATTTTAAGATGCTTCACTACTGTAAATTTAAGCAGAAACCATTTCCATTTGCAATATTTTATTTTACAACCATCAGGAATGCTAGATTGGAAAGCAGAGTTAATCTTGCTTGCAGCTTCTGATACCCAAAAGATTGCATTGCCAAAACTGATTGAATTACTGTAACTTTGCCCTCTTCTGCATGTGAAAGTAAGCAGCTAAAAGAGGCATTATGCCTTCATCATAATGCTCCTGTTTTACTTACAACAGAAAACTCTTAAATGAGCAGAAAGGGTAGAAAATTCTATCATATGCTCTTGGGTGGCTAAAAGTCCCCACAATGGGGGGGCGGGGGGCGGGCGGAGGAAGCAACCCTGTTAAAAAATTAGCAGTGTAACATCCTGTGCAAGTAGCCATGTCAGCAGCCATTGGTCTCACAATTGGCCTTACATGCAAAGCCATTCAGGCAAACTACTTCATGCATTTGCAAACTTGCTCTGCTTTCAATAATGGCAACCTTGCATCTCCATCTAAAGGACCTCCTCGGCCAAGTTTGCTTTCACTGATGCTGCTTGTACGATTGTTGTCCTTCATTCAGTTGAATGAAGGTTGCAAGTAGAGAAAGAGAGAAAGCGGGAGTGTGTTGCCTCAAAATTATATGCTGAGAAATGACTGCCAGATGCTAGTGCCAGAAAAACTGAAAACTAGGAGAATCAGCCCCTCTGATTTTTTTATAAACAGGGATAATCAAAGGTGAATGAAAAAAAACATGTTCGTTTAAGACTACTGCATAGTTATGAGTGAGATGCGGTTAAAGTCATCCCCGATGCTGTCTGATCGTTCCCTAAGGGAGTTTCTGTCCTAAAGTGCACTAAACTCTTACTGATGCTTGAAAGTCTTGTTGGCATTGGTTTCATGCGTCACCAGAACTCCTCAGTTACAGAGCAGTGAGGGACGGAGGAGAGGGGAAAGGAAGCAGAGGGACAAAAGGAGACAGAAGTAGTATCCGCTGTCCTGAAAATACAGATAGTCCTCATTTAGTGACCACAATTCAGACCAGCAAGTTGGTCGTTAAGCAAAGCATCGCTAAGCGAAACCGCAACCATGCTTATCATCTTACTTCGGCTTTCCTTTGCTTTACAGACCTGCAAAAGTCGTAAAGGTGAGGATTGGTTGGAAAGTTACTTTTTCATCATGATGATAACTGCAAATAGTAGCTATGTGAGGCAATCACTAAAGGAGGACTACCTTTAGAAATTGCAAGGCTTTGGTTTACTCTTGTGCATTATGTTGCTGATAGAATGCAATGACCAATAGACTTCTATTAGCATCAATTCAATGCGCTGGGGATGTGGAAAAAGATCAATTTCGTGCAAGAATAGTTGAGAAAGGGTTGCAAATAACACAAACAATGTCATACCTTCATGTGGCCAACCCATTTGGAATAGTGCACGGAGTTTGGGTTTCCCAATCTCTAAATCAATCCATCCATCCATCCATCCATCCATCCATACATACATACATACATACATACATACATACATAAAATAATCTCAGCAGAAAGACTCAGGAAAGGACAATCAAAGGACCACAGCAATTGTTGTATGAAGAAAGATTAATTGAAGGGTTTGTGTGTTAGGTACAAAAATAAATGGGTTGCTATAGTGATATGGAGTATTGTCAAACTATAAAATGAATGGAGAAAGAAGACAGAGGTCATGTATTTGTGGTAATAAAATCAAGCTGCTATAGAATGAGAATGGGCAATAAAAATATTTCTTCATACAATATAAAAACATTTGGAATTTGCTGCTACATGTCTCAGGGGGTTCCTTTGATCTTAGATGGCTTTACAGATAAAGAATTGGTAAATGGAGCTCCCAGATTCAGAAGTATGACATGAAAATAATTTCAGACTGAACACTGGAAAGACAACTCCATCTCTCTCTCTTTCTTTTTAAAGTTCTCACTCATGGTTACTAGTTTGTTTAACTCCAGGAGTAATTTTTAAAAAGCTTTGGCTTTGAGATTTAGCAGACTCTTCTGAAGGACAAGAGAACTGTTAGGAAAGAACTATGGAATTGAGAGGATCTGTGAAAGTGTGCTTAATTGAGGAAATGAGAAGGGAAGGGAGATTCGTGAAAGCGAAAGTAAGACAATGGCAGCTGGAACATGAAGATGCAAGCGAAAAGGATTTTGACAAAGAGTAGATAGCAAAAGAAAGAAACTTCTTCACCATCCCCACTGTGTCTGATCACAACCGGCACTGTGATTATTATCTGGAGATAATTATTTTCTGCACATGCAGTGGTTGTTCTAACTGCAGACCTGGGGCAGTTTTAGGGTTGCAAGACCTGCTATGCCTCATACTTTTATTTATTTATTTATTTATTTATTTACTTCAACTTTGCTATTTTCCTATTCCAAGCCAAACTAATTCTGGATCACACAGGCACAACCACACGCAGAGAGGGAGTGAGGGAGAGAGAGAGATTGAGAGAGAGAGAGCGAACACATTGACAAGGAGAATTCAAGAAATTAAACTGAACGGAATTTGGAATTTGTAGTCCTCTCAAAAAACTCCTGGTTACTCCAAGCTTTCTTCATTCAAAACTACAATTTGGAAAGACAAAGACCATTTTATTGCTGTGATAGTTAACAAAATTTAAGATTCCTACGTACAGAAATCTACTTGTGATCTAAGCCAACCTCTGCTCACTCTTGCGCTAAAAAGCCATCCTCAGTCCCAGTGTGAACCATGGCAATTCTGATCTGTTCTCCCAACTACATCAAAAGCTCTCCAGCTGCAGTGCTGGATGTCTGTTCCCTGCCTCCATGAATATTTAAACATATTATTTTGCCAGCAGGAGAGTCAAGATGTATCATCAGTTAGGAGGGATTCTTTTGTATCTTATGACAAGATTTGGATATTGGAAGGAATGCTAAGCATGGGAGTTTAAAGGAGAGAGAGAGAGAGCCCAAAGTTCAGTGATGACGTTAAGACTTGAATGTCCTGTATGTTCTTCCCTTTCAGAGAGAAAGGAGCAAAGAGCAGAACATCTGGCCAGGATAGGATTTGACAGTGCTTTGACAGTCATAAGTTTGACTTAGGATGATGTAAAGTAGAAGCAGGTGGAATGAAGGTTCTTGGGCACTAAGCAGTTCATTGGTAGATTGATTACAGGTTGGTAGTGCAATCCAAAGCTCTCTTCTAAGGGTATGGACTTATACTGCCTATCTCTCCTGTTGTGGTGAATTGGGGAGGGGGGGTGCCTGCATAGACCACTAGTATTTAGTCATTGGGTTGACTAAGGGTTGTGGAGGGTCACTGGACCTGCAGGACCTGGTGCAAGTTCTAAGCTGAAGATCCACCCAGCATGACCTGCTTCCTCAAACCACCTTATTTCAGGAAACTACCCTAGCCAGGTGTCTATGGAGATTCTCAGTCATCTTTCTCATCCAAGAAGCTTCTTCAGCTCTGACTGGATGATGGAGAATGGCTCATGACCTGGCTGGGACACTGCAAATGTCATAAATGTGAGTCAGTTGTCAAGTACCCGAACATAAATCACATGACCGTGGGGATTCTGTAATGGTCATAAGTGTGAAAAACAGTCATGTCATTTTTTTCAATGCCGTTGTAACTTGGAACGATCACTAAATGAACTGTTGTAAGTCAAGAACTACCTGTATTCCAATGTCAATCTAAAGACACATTCTGTGAACTGAAGAACTCGACGTTGAACTTCCTGCAGAAGAGAATATCTGTAGCTCAAGACTGAACTGGGAAGTTCTTGGTACTGTTTGACCTTGGTGTCTTACTTGCAAACATTTTATTACCCAACTAGTTAAGACCGTCAGCATTTGCAAGCAAACAAAAACCAGCGTAATAGAGCACCAAGAACTCTACAATGCATTGTCTATGGAGATTCCCACTCATCCAAATCATGGTTGTCCCAAAAATGTTTTTTTTTTCCCCAAAAGGCAACTGGACTTTGTTTTGTTTTTTTCCTCGAAGACATTTTGCTTCTCATCCAGGAAGCTTCTTCAGTTCTGAGTCAAAGCTGAAGCTCCTTGGATGAGAAGTGAAACATCTTCAAGGAAAAAAAATCAAAGTCCAGTTGCCTTTCAAAAAAAGTGTCCTTCGGAAAAAAGAGTCCTTCAACACCAGTGTGCTGAATTACGAAGCAACTTTCTGTCTCTGGAATCGGCTTGGTGGCCGAAACAGAAGAAACATCCAAAGGACAGAGGGGATTGTATTGCAGCAAGTTCTATCAAAAATCATCCAAGGACCCAGCCTTTTCTACTCTGATGTATTTGGGCTTCTCAGCATACCCAGCCACAAAAGAGAAGTCGTTCAGGCTGAAATGAATCAAAGATCTTGTTATTCTTTATATATTTGGCAAGTGGCATGTCTTTATGATGGTTGCTTATGTGGAAACATGATTGGACACATTTTCTCAACTATTGGTACATTATAGATTGCGTTCTAATATAATCTTTCACTTATATTTCCTTACCTTCAAACCCCAGTCATCTGTTTTTCCTTTTCTTCTTTATTCCTTTACAGTTTATATTATGTGAGCGCTCTGTCTCCGTCTCTGTCTCTCTCTCTCTGTGTCTCTGTGTCTGTGTCTATCTCTCTCTATCTCTATCTCTCTCTCGCTCCTCTCTCCCTCCCTCCCTC
>JANHFL010008222.1:27610-37863 GCA_032468155.1 Oxyrhabdium leporinum
TTATTATTATTATTATTATTATTATTATTATTATTATTATTATTATACTTTATTCATTAAACGTGTAACTCAGTCAACTGAACGTTCAAAAATGCATCAAAAATACCATTGACTGATGCTAATGGTTGATATGGGTTGCTGCCAGCGTCCTAGGTATCAAGCAAGTACCTTCTTAAGATGTACGATGTTCCAAGTAGCACAGTTTTTTGCAGTTCCACTGGTGTTATTGCAGGAAGCTGTAATTTGTTGATGTATTTTATAAAATTTTTGGGCATGGTACCAAGTGCCCTGATGACAATGGGTATCACTGTTACACGTTTCATCCATAATCACATAGTTTCGATAGCCAAGTTGCAATAGTTTGTGATTTTTTCCAGCTCTTTTTCTTCAACTCCGGCATCTCCTGGTACCTTGATATCAATAAATGGTACATTTCGGTTTTTGACAACTGTGATATCTGGCATGTTGTGTTCCAAATGACGATCCATCTGTATTCAAAAGTCCCACAAGATCTTCACCTTCTCATTTTTGATAACTTTTTCCACTTTATGTTCCCATGACTTTTTGGATACAGGTCATTTTATATAATGACCAGTGGATTAATTTAGCAACTTGGTCGTGTCTAGCTTTGTAATCAGTTTGTACAATTTTGCTGCATTCAGATATTAAATGTGAAACAGTTTCGACTTTGTCATTGCAAAGTTGGCAGTTTGGATTGTCATCGGATTATTATTATTTTTATTTTTATTTTATTTATTTTTTATTATTATTATTAGTATTAGTATTATTGCTATTGCTATTGCTATTATTATTAGTATTATTGCTATTATCATTTCCATTCCTTATACATCCATATCTTTCTATTCCTTCCAGAACAGTATTAGCTTATCCACTGTACTCCAGTGTAATTTAAACAATTAATATAGAATGAGATTAATTCAGATTAATTGGTTCTTGTTGAAAAGGTCAACCATGTATGTCAACTGCATATGTGGCAGAATCCAATAGGTGAGTCAGAGGATATTTCTTTCTAAATATAGATATGCTGTTTACAAGCATAAACTTCTTGAAGGCAGTCTCAACATAGCCAGAAGACACCAAGATGGGGAATGCCGTTATAAAACATCAGCTTTAACACAAACATCTTGCAAGACCTGTACCATCCGCACCATCCCTGTCATGGGGTGACCCAAACTGGACAGTGCCAAAGTCATGGGGAAGGGTAGAGGGGAAGGGTACACATGTGCTAAGTCCTAAATTGCTCAGAATCTGCTACCAAAACTGGATGGACATTAAGATATTTTTTTTAGGAGTTACAAATAAGAAACACTGAATTCAATAAAGGGCAAACAAATCTCGCCTCACCTTATCTTTTTCTGCTAGGTCCACTCCTCAAGAACCGTGCATCCAATCAAACTCACCAACACCAACCTTAATCTCCAAATAGTTATTTGGAGCACACAGGACTGTGAACTTAGCACACTCCTTGAGGTAGCTGTGACTGTACTTGGGGTTGCATGGCAACTGAATATAGGACTTTATAGTACATTCCTATATACTCCAAATCTTTGCAGATCAAATCTGAAGCACCATAAAGCCCTGATAGAAATCTTTGGTAGGAGATCCCATTAATTCATAAGGCATTTTTGATGAAGGATATGATAGAGAAAAAGTAATTTGAACCAGCAGCCAGCTACATAATACAGAGCAAGGGTGTAAGTAGAACTCTTTGAGCACACAACCACCAAAACACACACAAATACCTCACAACTGGCGAGTGGTGACATCTGAGATCACTTCTCAAGAGTTCAGCTAGGATTTGAACCAAAGTCCAGTTACAAGTTTCCTAAGGAAGAGATTTTGTATTTAATGCAATCTGAAACCTGTCTTGCTTTTTTTCCCCAGGGGAGGCATTTGTTTTCTTATTTATTCTCAAGAGGGCTGAATGTGTTCTGGAGCCTTTTTCATTGTTAGAAATAGTGAAAAGAGGCTTTTGCAAGTATTTCTGACACCCTGAATCCTCCTTGGCTTCCTGCTTTGTATTATGAAAAAGGCAAGGGGGGCAATTGGAGGGTTTCTCTTCAATTTTAATTGAAGCATGAAAAATCAGGAAGAGCATAATCTGCTGCATGATGAAAAACAAGACAGACCTTTTCGTTATCTTGGAACCAGGGTGTCCACAGATGTGCAAATGATGACAGTTGTGAAATGATGGAATCAGATAAATGCTATGATTTCTATATCTAGGCTAGGTGTCATGAACTACATATGTGCCGTATTTTCTGCACTATAAGATGCACCTGACCATAAGACGCACCTAGGTTTAGAGGAGGAAAACACGAAAAAAATTATCAGGCTGAGCCTGAGAGGATCACAGATAGGTGTCCTCTCATGTGCCAGCTCTGCCTACTGACTCCTGATCTGCAGAAAAGAGACAGAAGAGGTGGCCAATGACACAGACAGAAGAAGTGGGGTCCAGCACTGTAAAAGGACCCCGCCTCCGTGGCCTGAATGCTATTCACCAAAGGATTGGCACAGATGCACAGACATTTCCACCCACTTTTTGTGGGGAAAAGTGTGTCTTATGGACCGAAAAGTAATTACTATGTTTGTGTGATGATAATCTTTTTGATGCCATTTTGGTTTATCTGGATGCAGCTTTTGAGAACCAAGTAACTGAAGTAACCTCACCCTTCACTGTGAGAATTTCATCCACTTGCTCCTCTCCTTTAAATAAATCTTAGTCACAATTTTTCTTTTGAAAAACTGTAGAAAAAAACATCATTTTTACAAGGCACCAGTTCTTATAAATTACTTTTCAACAAACATCACCAGATGTTAAAAAAGGAAAACAAATACATGAGAACCATAAAAAACAAATGCAATATTTCAAAACCCATTATGAATCATTAGAAAAAACATCAAAGGTTTATGTCTTAATTCCTATCCATACTATTCCAAAAATCTCTACAATTCAAAATCAATGCAGAAGAAGGCCTTAACCATAAGACTTTCTCATAGGAAGGTCATTATGTGCCCCAGAAAGGTCTATCAGCCTAGCTGTACATTCAAGGCACATGACCATCAAATAGCCTGGGCCTATATTATTTAAAATAAAGTTCGAGGGTAACTTCTAGAACTAAATCAAGAAAGCAATTGGTTACAATGTAGACTTTTTTGAATTGGCAATATATGGTTTCAACAGTGAGCAGTCAAATGCCTTGTTTTGGATCAGTTAAAGTTTTCCAATACTCTTCATGAGAAACCCAATTGAAGGTAAGCTGAAGTATTCTAAACATCTAACTAATGCCTAGGAACCTTGCTGGCCTGGCTAATTTCAGGCCACATCTGTCTTGCTTCCTTTTATGCTAGAAGAGATAAACATTTTGGAAGTCAGTAATTCAGACCTATTCTCTCAAGATTTCAATGGGCTACACTTTGCTACCCCCAAAAGAGGAATGCAGAAAGATTAGAGTCTGTTAATAGTGCTATTTTATCATGTTTATTTGAAAGCAATTCCCATTGGTTCAGTTGCATTTCCTCTCCTACGTGTACCAAAAGAGCTGTACTAGGGAGACAAGGTTTGGAAGCACTGTCTCTTGTCTCTTATTTTCAAGGTCTCCTCCTTCCATCCAAAGAACAATGGTTTAAAAGCAGAATTATAGATATTACTCCACATTTTTCTTTCCTTGAGTAATTTTTACTTTTATAACACAATAAGTATCCAAATGTCTTGGCTAAAAAGTTATACCCGAAAGAGCAAAATGCAGTAGATCCATCATAATAAATTTACATGAGGAATGAAAGGTGTAGCATGATACTGCATTTCATACTCCTGTATCAAAGGCAGATTATATTAAAATGTGTTTTATAAGCCAAAACTATGCAAAGATAAGTAACTCAAGTTCTCTGACTTTACCTCCCGAGAGAGTTACAGTACATGTTGATGTAATCATTCTGCTACTCTAGTTCATGATTTTAAAGTAACATTTAAATAGCAGCCAGAATAAAAAGCGAGTCCTGGCTTAAATATCAACAATTTTCTTATCAGTCCCAAAGATAATTAGACATGAGCACTTGCTCAGAGTCGTGAAAGTGCATTGGAATTCTGTTGATTAAATGCACACCACTTTATAACAAAAAAGCTTAAGGCATCACACCCTTCTATTTAATGTACTGAGCTCACTTGTCAAAGCTTTTTTAAAGCAGGGGCAGCTGTTGATAAAAGCCAGACTTCAGATAACAAAATGGTGAGGGAAAGTGGCATAAAATAACAGCTTTGTTAACATCTATTTTTTAGAATGGTTCAATCTTGATCTCTGATTTAAATCTCTTTTTAAGTTCTCTCCAAGTACCCTAGCCTACATATGGTGTGTGTGTGTGTGTGTGTGGCGGGGGGGGATGACGACAGATCATGCACATAAGCCATTTTCTGTTCCTGAGTATGGAGATACCATTAAAAATGTTTATACTTGGAGTGCTAAGGTCTGCAGGGCCTTGTAAGAGCAGGGTGTGTTTCCAGTTCCCTGCTGACTTACTGTAGAAGGATCTGTAGAAGAACCCGGTGCAAGGGGTCACCATAGTTTTAAAGTCAGGACCATACTCATGCCAGATGCTCATGTCCTTGGTGAGATGAAAAAAACCCCCACTATTACCAGTTAGCTTAGTAGAACTGAACCGAACCAGTTGTACTTCTGGACAGATCTTTGGGGAAAATGAAGTAATGCAGCCTCTGATATTACTGGTCTTACTTTGTTAGGAATAATTAAAAACAAAGGTTATTCAGAGTTATCCAAAGTTTATCCAAATTATCTCTGATTATATCAACAGATAATTGAATATCAATTGATATACTGGTTATTAATTGCACCATAATTTTTATTCCAGCTACAGCTTAGATTAACAGACCAACACTGAGGATAAAAGGATATGAAAGAATAGTCTTTTTACAAGTCTGCTTAACCTGGGGATTTATTTTGAGGTGGGGGAGAGGATTATGCCTACTCCCATTTCAAATTAGGGGTCCACGTAGCCTTTTTTAAAAAAAATCAAAGTAATCAGAATAAGCACATTGTGACTGCATCCATGTTGAAAATGGAATCTCCCTTCTAGCCCTGATTATGTTACCATGTTGGGTAAAGAAGCATCAGCAAGAGAACAACCAAGCACAGAGAGCACCAAGGACCCCACATGTTGAAAATTATTTGGAAGGACTTCACTGTGTGCTCCCCAGAATCACATTTTGTGAGATGTAGCTAAATAAATATGATGAAACAAGCACATAAAATGATCTGCACATAATTACTCACCATGCAGTATAATCTTCCTTAGGAGAACAACCATGTAATTTTGATTCACTCATTGGATAACACAGAACTCTTGGTAGTCTGTGAGTGGATCTGGCTTTCATAAATTCCCTCAGTGCGATCTAGCTGTTGGCTAACATGGAATGAGCCTATGGTGAATCAGTTCTCCTGAAAACCACATCAGCTTGAGGAAAACAAGGGATGCTCTATAAGGGAGGGTGTTGCAGAAGCAGGGAGCATAACATCTTCAATTTCACACTATCCGACTGCTTCATAGCCCATTTAGCCTGCCACTCCACCGAGGATTCCCACTTTGCTGCAGCTCAATGCAGCTCCACATGCTACAACCACCTTTAAGCAGCCCTGACTGTTACTCATTGAAGCAGTTCCTTGTTTTTCAGGAAGCTTTCTCAAACTTCCTGGAAAAAAAAGGCTGCTTTAAAGGGCAACTGCTAAGTGCTACAGTAGTAAAAGTTCAAAAGCATTTCTTACATCATTTTCCAAACATTTACCGCCCAAAAGCATATTTTATTTGATCACAAATGCATAACATGAACAAATACACAGAGGCATATTTTATTTACTACAAATTATTTCATCACGCTTCCGTAAAACATAATTTATTACTCATTTTACATTAATGTATAACTTGATCCAGAGAAAAGGGAAGAATGGAAATGGTTATGTCATAAAAAGAAAGGATGTAAGAAAATTGGTATTATAAAAATAGTGTCCAAAATTTCAAGGATTATTAGCCTTTTTTCAGGTAAACCATTCTAGGAAATCTGAATGAATGCTAATTCTACTTTTATTATATAGTTACAGTAACAGAATCTTGCATGTCTGAATTTGCTTTCCTTCTCCCTCCCATTATCTCTTGAAAACTTGGATGGGTCTTGTCTGATATGCTTACTTAGGCTTACAGTTCTGGCCTAGACTCAGATTTCTTTTATCTGATCACTGCCTCACTCTTCTTTCTATTCTATTCTATGTTATTCTTTTTACCCATTACACATATGTAGCATAACCTATGAGTAGAAGGCTGGAGAGTTCATAAAAGCTCTCTGGTTCTTTGTACCCTGGTCCCACCTTTTGCTTTGGTCATTCCTCTTGCCATTTCCTGTCTTCCAGGAGGTGCCTCACCTAGTATCCAGCCTTGAAATGCAGTTGGTGATAGACACTGTGCTCTACGAACTTGTGCTGTCTTTCTGGTTATTAAAAGGAAAGAAGTACAATCAACAGAAGTAATTTCAATAGTGTTAATTTCTGTTTCCTGGCCATACAGCACAGAGACATTTGGCCGGAGATTCTCCCATCAACTCATCAGGTGGGAAGTAAACCAATCTCATAGGTGATAAACAAAGTCAAACTTGTTTAATTTAAACATCTGGAATATAAGCATTCAATGGCGGAAGAGAAAAGTACAGATTTATTTAAATAATAAAATGCAAAAGAGTACGTAATGCTTCAAGAAGACAAGATGGTAGTGATCTCCAAATAGGAATTTCTATAACTGAATCATGAAACAAATGCTTCAGGGATGTCAACTTATAAGAGTTCACCAAAAGATCATAAGTACAAATAATATCTTCATGTCCAGTTCTGAAACAGGGATATAGGCTGATAACAACAACCTAGACAACAGCAAACTTGATTTAGCGTTACACTGAGAAAAATCTCACACAAATCCTGACTAGAGTGTGTATTTCTACAGATTTTTATGGAACTCAAAACATCTACTTCCTTTTTACCTGGATTTCTCTTTTCTCTAAAAATTACAAATCTGAAGCTGAAGCTGATGGGAGTACACTGTTTATCTGTGAGATCTTTCTTAGTTTTTTAAAAAGTGAAGTTTTTCTAGGTGTTCCACAAACCCTGTGTTTATGTGACAAAGAGCATCTCCTTCCTTTGAACATGTACTAGGCACCTGAGTCTATTTGACAAGCAAACATGCTGCTTTCACAAAGCAGAAAATAAATCCTTCTCAGAAAGAATTAGAAATTGTATTACATCGTACTTCTATTTTATAACTCCTAGGTAATAAACATGCACAAGACATCTATTTCATTAGGAAGATCTGTGTCACAAAATAAGCCACATAAGATCTCTCCACCACCCCGTCCAACATATTCAATATGTATTCCTTCTTCCTTTCTTATACACATAATGGGCACATGCACAAAGTTCAAGAAGAAGGGAGAAATGTGGCCAATTATGTCTCGGCACAAGCCCGCCTACCTAAATGCATCATAGTTCATATGCATCTACCATACTGTAAATCCTACAGAATGCCTTGTGCCGAAGGGCAAGCTAGTAAGCAAAGCAGAATTGGTCTCCCCCACCTCCAGAAAGCAGTGATGAGTTTGCTCTTTCTAAAAGTACAGTATACTAACACCATGTGGGGATTCTTGATATTAAGCTTCGTAATAGAGATTTTCTTTTAATAATTTCCATAAATAATTAAAACAATGTCAGTACATTTATTACATGCAGATGAGCATAAGAATAATTTTAACTGTGACACATATTTATAATGAAGTTTTTAGTGCTTTTTCAAAAAGACTTACTCTTTTCCTCTTGGCAACTCTTTTTGTTAATTTAAAATACAGTAGACCTAAATGATCATATCTTCCAGTGCCCAATAGAAAGCAGATGCAAAGCATCTTGATTTTAGAGTTCTTTCCAAGTCTATTATAAGGTTTGGCATGTATGTCAATGTGAGTCAACACGTTACTTTTTAGTGACAGGTTAGTTTGGTTTCCGATTTAGTATTGGTTGAAATGCTGTAAATCTGTTTGGTCACAGAACACTGAATTCTTAAGAAAATTGTGCTATGAAAGCTCAAGTAAAAATGTTCCAATCCATTTTACGAGTCTTCTCCCAATTACCTCAAAATTGCAGTGAAAAGGAATTTGGTGATCAAAGTGAACAAGACTGGCAAAGCATGAATCAAGACAAAATGAAGAAGGATCCCAATTTTGTGCTGCTTTGATTAAATCCATACATTGACTCTACCTACATTTTTCTGAAAATATAATTTTACTCTTTATAGAAATGACTGCCTTATTTATTCAATCTGGTGATAATGGACCAGCATTCACTGTAACAGATAAACAAATTGTCCCTTTCCCGGGCAAATTAGAAGGCTCCTGATTTTAAATCAAGAATTTTGTTTTATGGCAACTTTATATATATTATTATGTTTTAGAATTTATTTTAATTCATTGGAAAACAGTTAACAGGCAACAAGTACAGTTGATTCTCATTATTTGCAGTAGTTATGTTCTATAACGTTACCGTGAGCATACAGTGCAGACAGAGACCACAAATAATTTTAGTGTATAGACAAATTCACCAATATGGAATCTGTGGATAATGAGGATCGACTGTATTATAACACACCCACTTTTTATGCATGAACGTGGCAACTTCTTTTGAGCCCCCTTTCCACTGTTAAGTTCTGTCAATTAATTATCTTGTTCATTGTGACCAGATATAGAGCTTTTGCTGAAATCCTTCACTGAATTAAGAACTACATATACAAAGCGAAGGTTGTATAAAGTTTCTTTCCAGTTGTGGCAGCCAGGGCAGTGACTGCATAGTCTAAGGAGGAAGGCAGCCTGGGCTGAGGAGCTAAGGGCCTGCATGTAGACCTGCTCCCTTCAGCTGCCCCAGGAGCTAAGTGGCAAATGACTGATTTTGTGATGGCGTTATGCATACAGAGTTCCAGCTGCCCTACAGGCTCACCACTGTTGCCTTTCAGCTTTGAACCAGATCGTATTCTGTTATATTTGAACCGTCCTCCCCAAAAAGGGAGGAAAATGCAGTTTGGGGCATGCGTCTACTGATTGCTGTCATAAGCCTAAAATGCCTTAGCTGACATTCTGTTAAGAAAAGTATTTAGCCTGAACAATGGGAAGCCAAATATAATTCTCTTGCCTGTCTTTAAATAATTTATAGGAAGCCAGAATTAATTAACATCAAAATAATCCTGGTTTGAATGCATCCAACGTGAAAAGTATCCAGGCAGAAGTTCTGCAGAACAAAGAATTGGAACTCACTCCATTTCCTGGACTCATTCTTCATAGCTTTTTAGAATAAGATATTTTTATGACATCTCTTACTGTTTGCTCAAGAAGCTGTTGCTGAGAAATGTGATCGGCTCTCAAGAACATCAAATATCCAGTAATGCTAGTGGCAATGTCAATTTCTAAAGAGGCCATGTTCTGCAGAGAGAGTATTTTAGTCCAAACATACAATTTAAGCATATAAAGCCTTCCAAATATATCAATAGAGAAATTATGGTGTTATTTGATAACCATCATGATATATTGCCCCTTTGCATAATAACTTTTTTCAGGCAGGCCAAAGGCAAGTCTGCTTTAGCAGCTGTATGCATTTATATCACAATCCTGCAGAGTGGATTTTCTTGCTTATGGCTGGGGGGGGGGCTGCTGGAGGTTCGCAGGGGTTCAGACAAACCTTTTTCTAAGACTCTGAGGAATTCGGCGAAGCCCCAAATCTCACTCCTGGCTGACCCCGCCCCTCTCCGCTCAACCCCGCCCCAGCTGGGAGAACACTCTCTTCAGCCTAGCCTGATTAGCAGAAGTGACTGGTTTTCGCTTGAATCTGCCTCCGACGATCAGCTATTTCAGGCTGCAGGGATCTCCATTGCCTATTGCCACCTCTTCTCCACTTGCCCCGTTTTCAGCTTCCATGCCCCGGGGATTGGAACAGGCAGAAAATGGGACGAGATTGAAAATTGGGTGCTGGGGCACGCGGAGGAGGCAATAGGCGATGGTGATCCCTGTAGCCTGAAACAGCTGATCGTCGGGAGGCCAATTCTTTTTGCTGTTTGCTGCAAGGAGGCAAATTGCTGGGAGGAAGAGGCAGATTTTTTCCCCCTTGTTTTCCTTCCCAAAAGCTAGCTGCTTATGCTAATCAGTT
>JANHFL010008223.1:0-30636 GCA_032468155.1 Oxyrhabdium leporinum
GGATAGATCCTTCCCACATGCTCAAGTGATAGGGCTATAAAAATTCTAACATTCTTCCTATACAAAGAGATGAATACTTTTCTAGTTTTACCTTCAGCCAGTGTGCACACCCAACAGTTGTCTAGCTTTTCAAAGTCCAGGAGTTCATCCATCTGTCCATCCATCCAACCATTTATTAAATGTATATGCCACCCATTTCGCCATCATATGACTGGTGGCTTACAAGATGATAAAAACCACAATGTAAAACATTAAATGATAAGTATTAACATTAAAATAAACAAGGATAGCTAAGGAAGGAACCAATATACAGTACAATGTGGTGGAGCTGGAGTCATCTCTTAACCTACTAACCACCTTGAGTATGAAATGTCACCATCAGAACTCAGGCTAGTTGGCAGTGGCAGGTTTTGAGGCCCTTCTGGACAGATCTCACCACAAGGGACACAATGTTCCAGAGTGTGGAAGCAATGGCAGAAAAGATTCCTTGATCAACCGTGTCTGCAGCATATCCCTTCTGCTAATGCAGTGTGGTGGGCCAATCCCATTGGGGAGAGATGGTTCCTCAGGTAGCCCAAATCTAGCAACATAATCCTTTCTTCTTTCTACTCTAGTTTGCTTGTAGACCTCTCTGACAGATGGGGTCAAATAAGGTGGCTCGTCCCCAATAGCATGATAACATACAACCTCATCTTCCTGCCATATTCTAAGTATTGGCTGCTGAGCCCTCACCAGTTATGAATCCAGACCACAGAAAGCCATGTGATTTTCCTATGAGAAGAATCACATCACGGAAATTGCTGTGGTATATGTCCTTAGAGAATGTTATCATTTCCCTGTAGGAAAGTGATATGTTAAGCTTACCATGAAAGGTTTTTATGTAGACATGGTGGACTTACCATGCTTTTTCAACAACAGAGAACCTACCTAAGCTTTAACAGTAAAAGAGAAAATATATGGGAGACATACCAATATTGGCTACCATAATTTGTTCTTCTTTCTTACCTTACTCAAATATTCGTTCTTTGCCTTCTTCCTTGATCATCTTTCTGAACACGGCTATCTCTTTCTATAGGAAAAATGTCAGAACTTTTCTAGCAATGATTCCAGAACTTAGTGACCAAAAATATCCATTATAGAATACCCTGGGTCCTATGGAAAAAGTAATTTCATAATATGTTTGTGTTCTGTTTAATGGAAAGTATTCAGAAATTTGTTTGACTAATACTCATCCATCAATATATTGTAGATGTCTGTGGTTTTATAAACTATTTTAGATCCCTGATTCGGATTTAAAAGAGGCCTTAATTTTAATGTGAAAATGACAAGAGGTAACACAGGAAGAAATTGGCGGGCATTTGATACAGCTAATAAAACAGGGTTAATGAATATTGGATATTTTTCTGTTTAATAAGGATATGGAATGTTATAATCATTTTATAAAATTGACTTATATATTAAAGGAAATTCTTTAAAAACGTAATTAGCTAACTATTTCTTCATATTGGTTTCTTATTTTATTTTTACAGCAGGTTAAAACTGCAGTCAAGTATACACTAGGGTTCCTTCTGGTTTGTACAGTTCTTCTAATGATTGGGTAAGCACTTTGCAAAGATATATATATACATAAATATGCATACATTACAATAGAATGGTTTATTTAACTGCCCTTTTAGTTTCTCAGTTCATATAAGCATTAGCAAGTATACATTCTTTAATCCCATTTACAGTGTCTTACATACATAAATATGAATGGGTCATACTTTTGTTAAATGGTTTTTATTTGAGACTACAAAGGAACTGCAAACACAGTGAAAATTGGTATGTTCTCAGTCCTGGTGTTTTTGATGGTTGATGAATTCTTACCTCTCATTTTGAAGGTGGAAATAAGTACTGTAAAATGTTGGAAATAAATACAATTTTGGAGGAAGTTTGGAGTTGTGTTACGATGGCTTGGTACAGTTGAGCTTTTATACTGTTTTCCGATTGAAGAGAAAAGTACTATGTCCTTGAAATAGAACTGAAGTAAAATCCTGGAGTTCTTCAAGAACTTTTCCTGCTTCATAGTTTTTTTTCACCAGTTTTTGAAATATACCACACCTTGAATATAGTTGACACTGTTCTTATCCATTGTTGTCTTTGGTGATTATTCAGTTTTCACTGACCTGTTGTATTAGGCTTATGCCTGCTCCTAAGAGTTAAGGAACTCTTCAAAGTAGAGTAATGTATGGCTTGATATAAAGCAAATTAATTAGAATTGGGTATTCATGCTAATGATTTTTTTTCAGGAACATAAAGTGACAATTAGATTTTGAATTTTGCCCCGGCCAATTGTTTAGGAATTTACGTGCAGGTAACATTTTTTATTAGAATGTAAAACAGGACAGTTTATCTTCAGCCTAAAATATGCATATAATTTTTGTTAATTCTAAAATAATAAATCATGTATGAGACTTGAAAGATTATTGTATGAAGCTGCAATCTTTTGCCCAAATTAATTAAATACAGTGCATGCCCCCACACAAATGTCACTGTCTCCAATCTCTTCACTAATATATATCTTGAATTTGATGAATATTTATTTCTAGCTTGATCTCTACAGTCACTCGTTATTTGACTTTTTAACTGAGAAAGTTGATATTTAGATAATAAAAATTCAAAGGTAATACATTTTTGCTTGATAAATTCAATGTTTTTTTATATTTGAGTTCTATGAGAAACTAATAATTTTGATTAAAACAGTGTACTCCAGTAGTTTCATGAAAAGGGTAAAAGATCAACATTTCTCTCTGTCATTAAAAAATTAGCTTTTAGAAACTGAATGTTTGAAATTGTTCTATTATTTTTTTAAGATTTAGAAAGGTTACATATGAGATGTGCTGTGAATCCATTAGAAGATTGACAATATTATAAAACAGTATCTGCATATTCTTATTAAGATTATTGTCAAGTGCTCAGGAAATAAGGAAATTCAGGCAGTTCAAATGAGTATAAAGATTTGTGTAAGCTTAAGCTCTGAACAAGAATCTGGCCAACTGATCATTAAAGGAAACGTATGGGAGATAAGAGAGACATTCAAGGTGGGCTAGACTAGATCTTTTGTTGGTGCGAAGGGTCTCATGACTTATGTTTGACCCCTCCCTCAGGCTCAGCCTAGTCATCTCCTACAATTATACATTGAACGAAATTTCTTTTAAATCAAACTTTTATTTAAATTTCCTCAAAATGGAATGTTGTAGAAATCTATTTTTGTTTTCCATTTGTAACCTTTCTTTCTCAACATTATTTCTGCCTCCTTTCCCCTAAATCACTTGAAGTTGCATTTAGCTACACAATTTCTTTTAAATGACAGTACCAGGAATTTTATTTCTAGATGGAAATTCGCTATTTTTTACACGCCTAATTTACTAATTTAAAATAAAATGTAATCTTAAAAGAAACAAGCATGGATAAATGGTTTATTGTCATTTTCTTAAAGTGTTTGTTATTTCTCAGAATGGTTTATTTCTCCTTAAGCCTGCATACACTGCTACTCAATCATTGGTATATAGCGTTATCACTATTGCTGCATATTTTCAAGAAACCATATATCGTTGTGTTAATAGATTGCCCTTTTGCTGTAAAACTTTAACTTGAGTCCAATATTATTAAGACTTCATTTTATTAAAATGTGGTAGAATGAAGCTGTAAAACAAACTGTGTGCATGTTGAAGACACTGCTAAAATAGTTCTTTTCAATGTGGTACAAATGCATAAATAGTACTTTGGCATAAAATGCCTGCATTGTAATACAGCATATCACTTTTCATTTTCTAATTTTTAAAAGATAATTGCCTCCAGAAATTTGGAGAAGAAAGTTAAAGCCAATTTCTAGTCAATAATTCCAAGATATACTATAATAAAAGTAGCAAAAAAATGTGCGATATTATTTGCTAAGATTTATTTAAACTCAATACTATTCTAGGTTTATTTTTCATCCTTACTGCACAAAGCTCATGTGTGTATATAAAAACAAAATAGAACTAGATAGAATATATTTATTAATTTAAATATTTTAACTAGCCTATATGACTGAGAAACTCCATAAACATGTGCACCCTTATGATTCTTCCCCAATAACCCGTTTGATTTGTCTTGTGAGACTGATTAATCACTAATCGATTGTGAGAATAATGGAGAACACCACAATTAAAATATCTTATTTCCTGTTTATCCTTTATTGACATTCGGGTTACTTAAAAGGTGTGGAGAAGTAGCAATAGCACTTAGCAATAGCACTTAAACTTATATACTGCTTTACAGTGCTTTACAGCCCTGTCTAAACAGTTTACAGAGTCAGCCTATTGCCCCCAAAAATCTGGGTCCTCATTTTACCAACTTTGGAAGGATGGAAGGCTGAGTCAACCTTGAGCCAGTGAGAATCGAACTGCCAAATTGCTAGCAGTCAGCAGAAGCTAGTGCTAACATTCTTATGTGACCCTTGGAGTTTTCTGTGGAAACAAATGCAGTACACATTAGTAAATTTTGAATGAAGACATGCTTAGAGTTATTTTTGAAGCAAATAGTTGTGAGTTCATTTCTCTTTTGCATACTTTTGAACACATTCTGTATTTGGCTGGTTGTCTCAGCATATGGCGGTGCCTGGTTGATCTTACCTAGGTTCATAAACTAAGGAGGGTCAGGCTTGATCAGCATTTCAAAGGGAAGAGTCCAGACATGGAGCTCTATAAACTAGACTAGAGAGTTGAAAAGCATTCCAGAAGGTGGCAGTGGTAAGCCATTTCTGTGTTATTGCTAAGAAAACCACTCAAGCCGGTCCATCAAATTTATAGGAGTTAAGCTTCACTTGGAACAGTTAATTCGCCTGCTTTTCTTGCCTTCTTGACTTTCTTTGAATTTCAGATTTATCACAAAAATCACATGACTCATCGCAAGCTACTGCATTTAAAAAAAAACATAATATGTAAAATCAGAAAATAAATATCACTTATATGCAGCAAAGAAGTTAGCTATTTTTTTTAGTTAAGTGCTTTAGCATGCCAGTATTATTAGAACAGTCGTACAGATCAATTTTATATGTTTCATTTATTCCTGTAACAGAGCTTTTGTTCCACTGGATATTCCTAGCAAGAAAAATTCAACAGAGTGGGAGAAAATAAAACTTTTGTTTGAAGAACTTGGAAGTAGCCGTAAGATTTTTTTTCTTGTAAATCAGTTGAATAATTTTGTATTTTCTTACTCTAAATTCCATTGGATTGAGGCAACTTGCATTTGTGTGTGAATTAATGAACTGCTAATCATGAGGGAAAATTCTGGGTAGTATAGAACTATTACATTAAGTGTAGTTTCAATATTGAAGATCTAGATATCATTTACCTTTTACTATATGGAGAAAAAATGTGATTATGGTAGTTGATTTTGAGGAACTAATATAAATAACAGCTGGAGAGCTCTAAAGTTTTGTTTAAGGAGCTAATTTAAGGATGCCAGTATTTTGGCCTAGCTTTAGTTCACTGCTGAACATATAACATTCTAATAGAGAGAGCTGCTGATCTGTGGTAAAATACCACATGGAGTGGTGGTTCTGCTCTGCTAGAATTATTAACAAGAAGCTGAACAGTTACTGGGGTATTTAGAGATATCATGCAATGATCATGGAGCTGGACTAAATACCCTCAGATTATATGGTTTATTTAAAGTACCCTATTTTTTTCTTTTGAGATTATAGCCCTTCCAGGCAGCATACTCCCAATGAAGAAACAATGGATATATTTGAGTGATAAAACATAGAAATCTTATTGGAAAAAATACAAACACTCCAGAATTAACAGACGTATTGAATGTGGGCCAGTGTGCATAGGAGCTTAAGCCAAAAGTATTATTAGTGACATCATTATTTCTTTAGTAAACAAAGTAGTAGAGGACTAGTGACCTACTCAATTTTGTAGCATTCTAACTCAGCACTACCTAGTATAGCCGCAGATCAAGGATAATGGATACTGTAATCTGGCAAGGTCTGGATGGTCATCAGTTCCTCACTGCTTGAATTAAGGGTTTAAATCAATGCAAACATCATTTTTAACACAGTTAGGGAGGGGGTGGGAGCAGTTGGTAAATGACCACTGAGATTTGATATTCTATTCTGCTTTTAACAATTATTTACACTGCCAATTTTTGATACTTTATTGTTCCCTGTGATACTGGATTGCATTCATTTCATTCTCCTTGGTTGTATACATTTTAGCGAAACAATTTATTTTTTTCCTTGCAGATGGTTTAGCTGCCCTCTCCTTCTCCATAAGTTCTTTGACCCTTATTGGAATGGTGGCATCTATTACCTATACGGTGAGCAACTTCTTTTTGGTCTTATCTCCATTGAAGGCTGGCTTCATTTTTCAACATTTTGAACTCTGCCCCTTGTTAATTCAGGATCAAATCTAGTATTGTTGAGGTTAAGCATAACAAGTGATTTAAGCTGCAAATCTATGTTTCCCTAAACTTATTTTGTAAGTTCTCAGTTTTAGGTTAACAAATAAAGTGAGGTTTAATTGGATGATGTAATTTATTCTTTAAAAGAGAAGATCTAGAATAAGAATGATGCATTTTTAGCTCTTTGGATGTTATTGGACTATTGTTCCCATAACATTTATGCTTTCTGGTGTATACTTTAGGTATCAAAGATAACATTGAAGAGCCATGGATTCCACACTGATTCATTTTTATTTCACCTTTATTATTTTTATAAGTAACTCAAGGCAGTGAACATACCTAATGCTCCATCCTTCTTTTTTTTCCCCACAATAACAACTTTGTGAGGTGTGTTGGGTTGAGAGAAAGTGACAGTGGCTCAAAGTCACTCAGCTAGTTTTCAGGCCTAAAGCGGGACTAGAACTCGTAGCCATACAGTTTAATCACTAGACCAAACTTTGTCTCATGGCTGCAATATTTCTTTAACAAACCTCAATATTTTTTACTTCTAAAACTACTCAGGACTTAAAACAATGACAGCTTTTACTATATAAGCAGAAGCTGTGCAACAAAATTTTCTTTCCTACTATCAGGGGGCCAAATTTGTTTAGAAAGTCCTTAATCTGTATAGCAAGGGAAGTCTCCAGTAGGGCAAGAAAAGCAGTTATACCATCAGGAAGATTATGCTCATTGTGCAAAGGACAATATAAATTAGGAACAGGGAATCCACATGACTGATGCATTGTTGAACCAAATTTTAATGTGATAGTAGTTTGTAATGTTTAAATATCAAACCGTTGCTTTTAAAGGTTTAGATAGTAAGGTAGTCTTTGATTACGAAAGTTCACCTAATAACAGTTCAAATTAACAACAGCTTCTAAAAAATTCAATTATGACCTGAATTTGTTGCTTTTCTCAGGTTCACATGATTGCAATTCGATACTTGACAACTGGCTCACCTTTACAATCAGTTATAGTGTCCCTCAGTCACATGATCACAATTTGTGATGGGTTTTGCTGGCTTCCAGCAAAAAAAGGCAAAAAAAATGCCATTGGTTAAGGTGGATTTGCTCTTATGACCAATGCAAAAATGGTCATAAAATCAGATCTGATTATGTAATGACTCACAACCACAATGACTTACAACAGAATATGGTCCCAGATGTGGCTGTAGGTTTAGGGCTACCCATATGGATTTGTCTAAAAGTATTTCATAAATCTAGTTAATAGTTGTTTTGAAATGATTATATACTACTATTGCATGTCCTCAAAATTTGGTATCCAGGGAGAAAAGGATATTAAAATGAATAGTGTAATTGTGATGTATTATCCTGACTCCCCAGTAAAGTCAGCAAATATTTGATGCCATTTCTAAGTCACTATGTTAAAGAGGAGGATATGGAGCTGGATTGCTACTTCTGTATATCTTAGCATTCTTAGCATTGATCTTCTCAGCATGTTGGCTAAAATATTTTCCTAGTATAAAAGCTTTTGCCTCAAGTCCTCATTTAGTGATCACAATTGGGACTAACAACTTGGTTATTAAGTGAAGTGATTGCTATGGGAAACTCCAGCTGTGCTTATGAGCTTAATTCACTTGTCCTTTGCTTTATAGGCCTGTAATAAATGCAAGGATTGGTCATAAAGTTACCTTTTCATCACAGTTGTAAATGCAAACAGTTGCTAAACAAGGCAGTCACTAAAGGAGGACTCTCTGTAATAGGAATAAAAAAGATCCTGCCCCTGAGCCATTCCTATTGTGGGGTGTCTCCCACACTGTAAACGGATAGCATAGTTTTATTTCCCCGGGCACCTGGAGTCCTAGTTATTTTCTTTTGGAATTTATTTGATATTTGTTGCTGTTTATAGAATCATGAAATATATGTAATCTGCAGGAGAAGAATGGAATGAAAAGATTTATATATTTATTTAGTTAGCTAGCTGGAATAGCTCTAGCCTTGAGAATGGGAAAGTGATGAGTGAACTGTTAAGAGTAACTTTCAGAAAAGATTATTCAGTCCTGAGAAGATGAAAGCATAAGAAATAAATTTCAAAGTAAACCCATCTTGATTTTGTTTGGTACAAGATAAGGCAGACAGAACCTCCGAGAGGCTTTCAAGATTCTATCTTGCTATAATAAACAGCAGTCTGAGAATCCCCGCTGTCCCTGTTTCTTGATCTTGTTTGCCTCAAAGAATTCACAGCATACATATACACATTAACAGCATGGATATTGTTAAAAGAACAACCATGCAAAGGTACAGATTGTTCTCACTTGATGACTGCTCTCTTAACCACTGTTTGAAGTCACAATGGACTTTAAAAAAAGCTACTTATGATCCATCTTCAAAGTTACATCTGCTGCACAGATGGTCATGTGATTGCATTTTAGGTGCTTGGCAATTGGTTCGTGTTTTGACCAGTAGCAGTGTCCCCCAGTCACATGACCATGGTTTGCGACCTTTTTGTCACTTTCTGGCAGAAAACAGCAAAAAAAGTCACAGTGGATATGCTGGATTTGCTTATTGAGCATCTGATCCACTTTATGGATTAAGTCTGGTAACATAGCGATCTGCTTAACAGCCTCAATGACTTAATGTCCAAAATTCCTGGCTTGGTTGTGGTCATAAGTCAAGGAATATTTGTAGAGTAAGAACGATCATATAAGAAAAGCAAAAAAGGGAGATGCTTGTAATCACTCTATGCCCAAAGGCCTCCAAAATAAAATAATTTGAGGGCTTTCCCAAATTAGGTAACAGCTAATTGCATCTGCAGGAGTTTTCCATAAGATCTCCTAACTCAAACTTTCACTTCCCATTGGAAAGGATGATTTTCATAGCTTCTAAAGTCTGATGTGCAGTAATGTTGAATACAGTAGAAACAAAGCCTTATTGTTGTTGTTATTTATACAATGCCCAACTCCCATCAACTTTGGGCAGTTTACATATTATTTAAACAATATTTTTTTCCATTATTCTTCATGAAAGTTGCTATCATTCTGTTTCAAGACTTAAAAATTACTACCAGTATGATTTTAGTTTTATGGGTTATCTTTATTGATAATATAACTTTATCCATTTAGAAGCTTAATCCTCTTTCTATTAAGTATTAAAATATTTTAGATTTATAACTTTGAGTAAACCTGTCAGTGCATTTACAAAAAAGTGACACAATTTCTCCAAATAAAATGTAACTTGAGTTTTATTTTATGAAGAGCCATGGTGGCGCAGTGGTTAGAACGCAGTATTGTAGACTAACTCACTGCTCACTCCAGGAGTTCGATTCTGAACGGCTCAGGGTTGACTCAGCCTTCCATCCTTCCGAGGTCGGTAAAATGAGGATCCAGATTGTTGGGGGGAAATATGCTAACTCTGTAAGCCGCTTAGAGAGGGCTGTAAAGAACCATGGAGAGGTATATAAGTGTTAATTGCTATTCACAAAAGCTGTATCTATTCCTTTTACCCACTAGTGGACATTTATAGGTAGCAAGCTTATTTCAAGTATAGTGTTGTCTTTTTGGAGCCCTTTTTAGTCTTATTTGTACCTACACAAGGCACAGGCAGAAACAAGAGTCAAGGCTGAGATTTTTCCAAAGCCAGGGGAGTGTATACCAAAGCAAACAATTGTTCCTGATAGTCTTCCGCAGTCTTCTGCTTAAGTCAACCCACGCCAGACATTACTTGTGAGGAGGAGCAGAGTGACATTCTCCTGAGCAGCTTTGCAGACCTCCTGTAAGCTTGCCTCTGCTCTATTCTCTTGCCCTTAGATCAAGTGGGAGAGGCAGCTGTTCCTCATCAGAGGGGATCTGCTGCCTCAGCATCACTGCCTATCTGCAGCTGACCCCATCTCTTTGAGGGCAGGAAACTCGCTGTCTGGTCGACCACCTCCCCCAATATTCAAGGGCCCTGGGATAGCATCCTCCTCAGCCCCTGGTCTCTCTAAACATTCCAAGGGAGACATGCTATCCCTGTCGGATGGTCCCGGTTCCAATTCCTCCTCCTCCAAACCGGGATCTGGTGGTGCCATGACAGTGAGCTACAGAAATGGACTCTGAGCTGGGGTCCAGAAAACAGTATGGTGGGAATAGAATATCTTCCAGGGAAACATGCTGACTGTATATTCCAAAGATTAAATTAGCTGTTAAATTAGCTCATTCTTATTTCAAATAAATAAATTGAAAGTTTCTGCAAAGCATTGAGTAAATAGTTACAGCAGTGGCTCTGAAATTTTTCTTCACAGACTCCCTTTAAACATGTTTTGTGACCATGGATCATGGCCAAGGACTCCTAAGACTTAAGATTTAAATCATAACATCTCTTCAAGCCTTCATGTACACCCCCACCCCCCCGTGATAACATCGTGACACCACATGGGTCTGCAGACCCACAGATTGAGAACCACTGGTTATAGCATTGTGTATTCCAAAACATTTATAAATTGGATTGTGCTTATTTTGAGGGTTTTTTCTGTTAATATACATTCAAGGTTTGAGGGGTTTTTTTGCAGGCTTCCTTTCCCCCGTTCTGTTTTTCATTACGGTGTATATGTTTCAGATGTCCTTTCTTCTTTGCTTCTGGTGTTTTCCTACATTTAATTGTTAGGATTTCTGGGCATAAACAACTTTCATTTGTCACTTAAACTCAGTCATTTCTGCAGTTTCTATCTTTATCTCTAAATAATCACTTCCTATGTTTTTATTTTAGAAATATTACCTCATCTCTTGTGTTTATTTTTATTATATTTTATTGGTGCATGGACTGGTTTTGCAGAATTGCTGATAGTTCTCTTTCTTTTTGTTAATTTCATTAAAGGGTTATCGTCTCTTGGTACTTTTCCCTCCAAAAGCTTTCACTGTGTTAATATGATATTGCATCTTCTGTGTGATAGTACTTTGGCTGTGGAACAAACTCTCTAAAGAGGATTGCTTCTGATTACAGAGCTTAACTGCCAAATCAAAATTACATTATTTTCTGAGGCTCTTTGTGAATATTGCTGTTGTGTGTTGTGATTGCCGTTTTTAATCTTGTCTTTTTATTTTGAGGGGTGATATTTTTGTACTACAAGAGATACTTTCAATAATAAGTGTATGTGTGTGAGAGAGAGGAGGGAGGGAGATCTAAAATACCTTAAAATATATTCTTTATTTACAAGAGTCATTAGTGCTAGAAGTTAGATAAGCACTCACATCATTATCAAGTTGAAGACTATAGGAACTGATGGAATACCCACTGAAATATGGCAAGCAGAAGAAGAAGAATCACTTAAGGTTCTAACTAAACTATGCCAGCAAATCTGTCTGAAGAATGACGAAGCAGCCAACCAATTGGAATAGGTCAATCTATAGACCAGTATCAAAGGAGATATAATACAGTGTGCAAACTATTGTACAGTATCCTTAATTTCCTATGCTAGCAAAACTATGTTTAGGATTATCCAGCACAATTTAGAGCCCTATATGGAAAAGGAATGTCAGGTGTTCAAGCTGTGTTTAGAAAAGGCTAAGGAACATGAGACATTATTCCCAATACATGCTGGATAATTGAAAAAGCCAAAGAATACCAAAAAGCAGTCAATGCATGCAAATTCACCAATTTTAGAAAAGCCTTTAATTGTGTCATGGAATCATAGAACTGGAAAGGGCCTTATAGGTCTTCTGTTTAAACCCCAGCTCAAAGCAGGAGACCTTATACCATTGCAGACAAATGATTTCCCAATCTTTTCTTGAAAACCCCCAGTGATGGAATACCCACAATTCTGGAAAGCAAGCTGATCAATTGTCAGCAATTCCTCTTTAGTTCCAGGTTGGATCTTCCTTTGACGAGCTTCCACTCATTGCTTCTTGTCTTGCTCTCAGGGGCTATGGAGAATAAATCAAGCCCTTCTTTCCTGTGACAGCCCTTCATGTATTGGAAGATGGCTATCATGTCATCCCTGAGCCTTTTCTTTGTTAGACTAAATATACATAGTTCCTTAGCAGTTCATCATGCAATGTAGCCTCCAACCCTTACCTTCTTTGTTACCCTTCTCTGCACTCTTTCTAGGGCCTCAGCGTCTTTTTTGTATTGTGACCAGAACTGCAGTATATAATGGTACTATCACTTCCAGTGATCTTGATGCTGTCCCTCTGTTGATGCAACCTAGGACTGCATTAGCCTTTTGGATAGCTGCAGCATACTGCTGACTCATACATAGGTGGTGATCTGTTAGGACACCTACGTTCCTCTTACAGGCAGTACCATTGAGACAAGTACTGCCTATTCTGTATTGTGGATTTGTTTTTTTTCCTGCCTAAATGCAGGATCTTTCTTATCTCACTACAGAACTGCACCTTGTAGAATGGCAACCAATTCTCAAGTTGTCAAGATCATTCTGACTCTTGTGTCTATCTTCCAAAGTGTGAACAATTCTCTCCAGCTTGATGTCATTTACAAATTTGATAAATGACCTTGTTTGGGTCTTTTATGAAGATGTTGAAGAGCACTAGGCTCAAGGCAGTACCTTGAGCACTACACTCTGAGTGTGGTTGGTCAGCCAACTGCAAATCCATCTGGTGGTGGTACTGTCTATCCCACACTGTTCTATCTTACCAAGAAGTAGGCTGTGGTCTACTTTATCAAATGCCTTGTTGAAGTCTAAGTGTACTATATCCACAGCACTTGCGTGATCCACTGATTTAGTCACTTTCTCAAAGAAGGCAGTAAAGTTTATTTGAATGACCTACTTCTAACAAACCCATGTGAGTTTCTAGTTATCACCTTGTTAGTTTCTAGGTGCTCACAAATCCACTGCTTGATTATCTTTTCCAGCATATTCCCAGGTATTGATGTCAAGCTGATTTGTCTGTAGTTTCTTCAATCCACTTTTCCCCCTTTTTGAGGATTGGAACCACATTAGCTCTTTTCCAGTTCCCTGGCAGTTCCTCTGTGTTCCACGAGCTCTGAAAGATTTCATTCAGTGGTTCCGAGAGCACATCTGCCAGCTCCCTCAGTACCCTGGGATGTAAATCATCTGGTCCCAGAGATTTGAACTCACCCAAAGTTGATAGTTCTCTTAACAATTCCTTGTCCATTTTTGGTCTGCATTCCTGTTCCATCTCACACAGTGCTGCTTTTGATAGGTTGAACTATTTTTCCTTTTGATGGGCTGATGACATTACTTGGATAGTCAAAATGTGAAGGATAGACTAGCACTCAGTAGAGCATGCATGAAGACCTTGGAAAAGATCTGATTCAGCCCTGATGTATCCGTATCTACAAAGATGAGAAATGTGCAAGCCATGATATTCCCTGTGACACGCTATGGAAGTAAGCAAGATAGGACGTGTATTGATGCTTTTGAACTTTGGTGTTAGAGAAGACTTCCGAGAATACCATGGACAGTCAAGAATACAAAGCAATGGATCATTAAACAAATCAACTCAGAATTCTTATTCAAGACATACATGACAAGGCTCCAATAATCTGGCACATTATATGAAGACTCAGTTCTCTGGAAAAATCTCTAATGTGGAAGATGGAAGGAAAGAGAAAAATAAGACAACTAGCAGCAAAATGAATGGACTCAATTACTGTGGCGATGAGTGCACCTTTGGGAGACCTGAAAGATTAGATGTAGTTCATCTTGGAGAAAATCTGCCCATGTGATTATTATGAGTTGAAGATGACTTGATGACAATCAATAAAGATGAAGCTCCTAGGATTATTTTCTAACTTTATTACTTCTTTTCAGATTTGGTAACATATGCAATAAGAACCTGATATTATATATTTTTACCTTGTTTCCTTCAATCTTAGGTATAGATTAGTTAGAGTTGGGTTCTCCTGTGTTTATAGGAACTTTGTTATTATAGTCCCTCTTTCACAAATAAGCATGGAATCGTGAGTAGTGCACAGAAATTCCAAATAACTGTCTTATTGTAGACCAATAAAACTTCATTTAATTTTCTTATTAGGGTTTAAAAAAAATAAATCCAAGTTTCTGCCAGTATTTTGGGTGAATTCTGTATCCTGTACTTTATTCTTTTTCCTGGTAAGGAGAGATGGGTTCAGAAACTGTCTATGTTTTGTGAGTATTTTGTACAAAATGGTCATAAAAGAATATTTTTATTTTTATTTATTTTTACATTTATATACCGCCCCATTCCGAAGACTCGGGGCGGTTTACAACTTATAAGCAATACTCTTACATGAGTAATATGTATATGACTTATATGACTGAACATTTTAATACTAAAACTAAAATATTGATTTTGCACCAATTACAGTGATCATTTAGAAATGTTGGTTCAGTTAATGCTCTTGTTTCATTTTTCTCCAGGCTTATGGTATGTCTGCTTTGCCTCTAAACCTTATAAAAGGCACAAGAAATGCTAGTTATGAACGCTTGGAAAACACTGAAGATATTGAAGATGTTGAGCAAAATATTCAAAGAATTACATCAAAGGTTTGGTGCTACTTTGAAACATTACTTTTAGGACTTTAGTTCCATGCTTTTTCTAAGATTATTTAACTTTCATTCATTATTAGTTTGAAATTTGGGCACCTGAAAAATGCTATGTATATTAGAGTAGGCTTTTATTCCATTATACAGTATGTATTAATGTAGGATTTCATTTGCATTCATTCATATTTTTAGTAGCTCAATAAAATATCTAATTTGCTGACAACTTTAATAACTGTTAAAAGTTACTACTCTAGTATATATGGTTCTTTGTATTATTAATTTATATTCTGCTCATTCCATGAGTTTTTGTTTGTTTAAATGAAGTTTGTATTAGGGTTAGAGATGAAGTTTGGTGTAATATTTCATTTACAGTACTTTTGAATTGGAAAGGCCATCCTTTTAGAAATGAGTTCTTAGTTTTTAAAAAGATTTTTAAAAAATACACTGAAATGAAATTAGAATTCATTTTCCACAAGTAATGATTGGAATTAAACAAAAACGTAATACTAATATACAAATGTTGCACTTTTACTTACGATTCTCCTTACTAGTGCAGAGATGGCCGGCCTTTACCACTTCGAGACAGGCAAATGCTGCAACAACTTGAAGACAAACTAACAAACCTTCACAAAAGAGGACGGCGTCTGGAATACATTGAGAAAAGCTGCTGGACAAAATTCTGTGGTGCCATGAGACCCCTAAAAGTAAAGATCCTCAACTTGTATTATAAGGAAACTTTATGTTTGTACTAAAAGATATTGATGTCCTGCCAATATCTCATAAAATGTTCATACTATTAGAGACAGACTCAACTCAGAAGATCAGAGTGGTTCTACTGGTTCCACAACATGAGAGAAAGCAGAACCATTGTTTTTGAGGTGCCTTTTTTAAAAACACTATTGCTTAGACCTCATGCCCAAACAGATTTTGAGTATGATGTGTCAGTAAGCAATATATTTTTCTACTAAAATTAATCAACAAAATGTTTTGAAAGAAAACTGAGTGGAAAAATAAATGGCTATGCCAAGGATGTAATAATGGTTTGAAAATCCTGCTGGGGAGTTCAGCCCCTTAGGTTTAATCCCAGATACCGCTTTTCATAAATGTGAACACTGCCCGTTCTGTAAACATAAATGTTTACGTAAACAATTGCAGAAGACATTGGATGTTAGCTGGGCATCTGTGAGAGTGCTGAGCTGGAATGCTTTGCCTCACTTTGAATTGCTGCTTAGAAGCAGGGAAGGGAGCCTTGTTGCTTCAAGCAAACCCATTCACTGAGATGTTTTGCATAGTCCTGATACAATTCTTTAGAAGACAGATAATAGAGATAGCCTCTGCTGATTCAAATTTGGGCAACTGTGTCAAATTTGCAAAATTGCAAAAAACAAAACAACCCCACCCCCCCATTTTTGTAAAATATTCACTTCTTTAAATGTAAGGAAATAAAATGATGTTTGGTGAATTACTATAAACTAAATTAGGATGTTCAATAATTGTAGTATTTCATAATGGAAAAAGTCACGCATGGAGGAATTCTTTTGAGCTGGCTAAATCAGTACATATACAATATAAATAGATAACCTTTTGCTATATTTCCATGTCTTTATTGTTAAAATATATCATGGTTCAGAACTGTAGCTTAAATCGAGATGTGGAGAATGGGGGAATTCTAATACAGTGTATTAAATGAGAGCACATATCAGTTTGATTCTTCTCTTATTTGTTGATTTACTTGGAACCATGGCTCCCATTAAATATGCTGGGAGTAGAGTCTTACACAGTTGTGTAGTGCCATGGGGTCACATTCTATTTAGCAAGCACACAGACTAACTTTGAAATTGGAGAGAGATTTATGGTTTAAGTTACTAGTACAATTGGACAAATAATGGATCAATGTAAAATGGGTAAACGAGAAATGTGTGAACAGATTTGCAGGATGAACAAATAAGCAACAAATTCTATTTAGTGTTAGAAAACTATCAGGGTATGAATGTGGAAAAAGGAAAGATACCAAGAGAATGTAAAAACAAAAAGCTAAAACACTAGGGATTTTACATTTCCATAAAAAGAATTGCACCCAAATGATGCTGAAAATACACCATTACTTTGTAATAGGCATGTTAGATAGCAAAATTCACTCTCATATTGGGACTAAATTTCTACCCAAAAAAAAGTCTTGTTTGTTATAAAAATAATTTCTTTGTAGTGAAAGATATAAAGATATGATTTCTTTATAGTGAAAGTTATAGGTAGCTTATAAAATTACTTCGCAATATGCATCTCAAATGTACATCTTTCCAAAGGCTTGAGAACTTGTTTAGCACTCTGCACTTGTCAATGCCTCTTACATTTATTCAGTATAAAGTTCAGAGTCAAAACTTTGAATCAAGTATTTGTAAATAATGGTGTGATGATGTACTAATAGGTAGCTAGCGGTAATCTTACAGCTGCAACAGCTATGACAAACAAAGTACAGTATTTAAATAGGCTTTATATTGTGAACAATGAGAATCATAAATTGAGTCTACTTTTAAATCAAAAATATTAAAACACAAGTAGGATCATATTACAGAGTAATACATTATTCCAAATCATTTAAATTTATATAATTCTCTCTTGCAGCATGTACAGACACATTAAGACTCCAACCTTGCAGTGAGCTCTGATCTTACTGCTTTAATTATTTAAAGACTTGCTTTTAAAAAAAATGAACTCGGTTCGCTAGGCAGCAATTATGTCTAAATAATTTTTTCTCACTTGTGGAAATGGCACCTCACATGTATTTATGTGTTTTATCTGTTGTCTAAGACTTTATGGACTACATGGTTTACACATGCTAGGGTAACCAATAAATATACATAAATCTGTGCTTCAGTTGTTTTCTCTACTTTTTAGGAAGATTTAAATGTACATTGTTATTTGAGCAGGTCTTTCCCTAAATAGTCAGCTGTACAAATTAATTTGTCCTATATCTGGACAAAGTTCTTTTTTGGAAAATGAATTGAGGAATTCAGGTTAATTTATAACTTCATTTCCAACTGCAGTCTTGAATCTCTATAAAGGTGATATTTCTAGTTTTGTTGTTTTGTTTTGCATGAGTAAATATGTGTTGCAGAATTCAGAGTAGCTTCTGATGTTATTAGCAGAGGCTTTGGAAATACTGTAGATGCTGCATTTTTAATTATGAGGAAAAATGCTCCGCTAACAAATTTCTCATATTTATCTCATTAACTAATAGCAGAAAAAACTATACATTGTTGAGAACGCGTTAAACTGTTTTTCAAACTTCCTTGTGTTTTAGGTTGTATGGGGAATATTTTTTATACTTGTGGCCCTGCTGTTTACTATTTCTCTCTTCCTGTCGAAGTAAGTATATAACATGTGCTTTGCATTTTAAAATGTATCTGCTGAAAATCATTCAGGCAGACTTGGGCCAATACTTAATATGAATGTCCTTATCAGGTATTCACCAGAAACCTGTGAGCTTGAAAGTGAACAGAACATGGGCCACGTACCCACCATTCTCTTGTTTAGCACAGAAGACTGAAAATACCTTTGGATGTTTATTTGCATGTAAATCAGCTGTTTGCATAACAAAAGACGAATTGATTGCAAGGCTGTGTACTATTGAAATTTAAGCAAACAGTTCTTCAGACCTTTCTGTCTGAGCATGTGAATATTACAGAAAGTAAAGTGGATCGCCACTCTGCTCAGCATATTTCAGTATGCTCTCAAATTCTTATACATTCAACTAAACACATGAAGAAAAAGCTTAATGTCCTACCTTGGTGCCAGCTTTTTTTTTTTTTTGCTCCAGACAGAAAGTATTTCTTCCAGATAAGATTCTCTCACACTGCTTTAACAAGATTTCGTGAGATGAAAGGGATAGGGATACAGAAATCTCAGCAAGTAACTATTTTCAATTTAGAACCAATTTATCTCCCAATATATTATGATGGAGTCTTTCTTAGCTTCTTTTTAATGGCTTTCTGATGAACTGCTGGGGAAGTAGATTTCACAGATAATGGAAAAGTATTCAAGTAGCTATTTAGAAACCATATCCTTATCGCTCTGTGAACTAATATTTACAATTATCTTGTTGCTTTTAAAGCAAACACTATATGGCTTAAACACAGGCCTTGATAGAGATAATATAATCACCATTATTTCTTCATTTGTTTGTTTGTTGTTGAACATTTGTTGTAGCTCCTATTTAAATCATGGGAATGACACATTCTCATTCTGGACTATTCTGTTTTGGTGGTGTTTTGCCAGTTTCTGAAACTAAATGCTGCAGATCATAAATGGCTTGAAGTACTCTGGGTTGACCCACCCCCTGCTTCATTTATAGACATTTCAAACTACTAGAAGATTTATTCTGGATATAGCTGAACAACCCTGAAAAGCTATAGCTTAAAGAGATTATGAATCGACTGGAGAGAGTTTGGAATACTGTGAAATTCTCTGGAACATTCTATTTCCAAATCTGTATGTTTTGCATAAGAGCCATTTAGGTACAAAACAAGGTGGGTGACTTTGGGGCCAGTCACTCACTCTTACCCTTAGGGAGAAGGCAGGGGTAAAATAATATTGCCAGGAAAACTGCCTGGACTTCTCCAGACAGTTATCAGGAGTCAACATTGACTTGAAGGCATACTTACAAATAAGTCTGTACTTCCCTATTTCATACATGTTAAGATGAAAGGAGGGGATGAAGCTTGAGCAACCTAAAACAAAGAACCAACAAGCAAAGTCTGTATATGTCTCTCTAGTGTTTTTAGAGGACTATTCCTGAATTATTGGCACTGTGAACATGCATAAATACATGGATTTTAAAAAACAGATGTCTGTGACAAAATGTGCTAAAATATATAGGATGTTAGTGGAGGAGTGTGAATTGTAATGCATAATATTTTGAGAATAGAACAGAGGCTATTTAAAAAGTCACATAATACAAAGAATTTAAAAATAAAGGCCCAAATATATTTCTGATTTTGCAAAAGGTTTCCATAAAAGTCTGCACTCACAGGGAATTCATTTTATTGCCATTACAGCAGATATGTGTAGTAAGTGTTGATGTTTCATTACCCTACTTAGTAACATCATCAATCCAGGAGTTTTGGAGAGAGGGTTTATGAAATGTTATTAGCAATCCCAAAATCAAGGTTGGAGAGCTTCTACAATACAACAGTTCATATTAACGTAAACATGAGTGATAATTATCAGATTAATGTCTACTTCATGAGTCTTCTGAATTTTCTATAATAAAATGGTATGTTTTCTGAATCTATAAGTTGCTTAGAAGATATATACAAATATCAATCCTGATCTGTGCACAATTTAAAATAGAAAATACTATATTCCTAATCATTCTCACTATCAAATGTTATAAGATAATTTCTAAATTGTTGATGTCGATGTGTATCTTTATTTTTAAGTACTTTATACAAAAAATGTACTCAAAATGTATTTTTTAAAAAAAACAACAATTATGTCTTAAATTCTTACAGTTTGGATAAAGCACTTCATTCTACTGGTATAAGTTCTGGATTTATAATCCTGGGAACTAATTTGACCAACCCATTGAATATGCTGTTACCTGTTCTACAGACAGTAAGTAAAACCTCATTTCTACTAAATGTTAAGGACTTGAATGCTAATAAAATAAAGGTTTTAAAAAGAAGTAAATGAAATATTAAACAATGAGTTAGTAATATAATAATATACATGAAATAGTATGTACATTTTTGACAATGATTGATAGAAAATGAAAACTCTGATTCCAATAAATGTTATCTTTTGAAAACTACTCAAACTATTATTGGTTGAGAATATCATAAATTAAATATAATAAACTAAATTGTTCTAGCTGGATTGTATCTTGCCAGTAGGGGTTTCTTTTTAGCATGCAAATAGTTTTCAATCTATTTGTGACCTGAAATTAGGTTGCTATTTATCCATATTTTGGAGCAGGGAATCTTTTGATTTCATAGCATTCACCAAGGGACCCTGTTAATGCTATCCCACTTTCCATAAACTCAGTGTTGAGTGCAGAAGAGTTTTTGGGAAGATACATCAACTCTGACTGTTTAAGAACCCATTTAAGTCTATTAATCATTTTGATATAATTTGATATTAATATAATTATAATATATAATCAAAATTTGGATAAAATACTACTTTCTGTCATTGTCTTATTATTGAATATATTGGATTTAGTAACACTTTTATTTATAATTTTATTGTTTGGGTTTTCCTCAAAATTTTATAGCTGAAGAGTGAAAATTTTTCCTGATGTATAAATATAGTGCATTTATCTTCTAGGTGTTTCCCTTAGATTATATTCTTATTACCACCATCATCATGTACTTCATATTTACCTCAATGGCTGGAATTCGCAATATGGGTATATGGTTCTTCTGGATAAGGGTAAATTTTATTGTATCTTTCACTCACGTTCCAAGTAATTTAGTATGCTAGACAAATGAATAAAACATCGCAAATGCATATTAGAAAACATGCAGAAAGCTTTGTTTTACATATAATATTAAACCAAATACCTGTTTTATCAGCTTTTATAACAGGTCATATAAATCTTTTCACTTCCTATCCAGACAGCATATGCAGGAATCATTCTGAAACTTAATGTGTTGGAATTTGTCCACAATAACTAGGTGGCAATTTTATTATATTTAAATGCTTAATTTTAAAATATGTATTAGTAGTAGTAATATTTTAAAAAGTGTTTTAGCATACTGTATTTCATACTATGCTATTAGTATGGATTCAGTTTTGAAGCATTGTATACAAGGTATTTTCAATTTTAACATTTTTAATTTTATTAAATATATGTTTTTACTTAGGCAGGGTTGCTTTGAAAATGAACGCTTGCTAGAAATTGAATGCTTAGATGCTGATTTTCTTTAAAATAAACAACTCTTAGCAATAGCAATAGTACTTAGACTTATTTACTGCTTCATAGTGCTTTACAGCCCTCTCTAAGCGGTTTTTTCTGTCCCTGATCTAAAAGAAATATTTTTTAGCTATTGTCATCAGTTTTGTTTTCAAATGTTTGAAATGCTAAAACATAGATGAGATAGTACATCATTTTTTCTTTAGTCTTAGAGCCATTCTCAATCTGTAGTTAATTTCCCCTATGGCGTACAGGAATCTATGGATAGATTTCAGGAAATCCATGAATTGGGATGGGGAAAAATTATAAATGTATTTTCATATAAACAGGTAGTCCACAATTTATGACCACAACTGAGCACAAAATTTTGATTGCTAAGTAAGACAGTTGTTAAGTGAGTTTTGCTCCATTTCTTGCCATAGTTATCAAGTGAATCTGGCTTTCCCATTGACTTTGTTTGTCAGAAGGTCACAAAAGTTGATCACATGACCCCAGGACACTGCAACCATCATAAATATGAACCAGCATCTAAATTTTGATCGCATGACCATGGGAATGTTGCAGTGATCGTAAGTGTGAAAAATGGTCAGAAGTCATTTTTTCAGTGCCGTTGTAACTTTGAATGGTCACTAAATGAATGATTGTAAGATGAGGACTACCTATATTACCTATATTATACATTTATTATGTTTTAATGAATGATAATGGTATTTGAGCACAAATACATTTTGCTTTCTAATACAATCTATGTATTTTATTTGTGCATTTAAATACATTTTTCTAGGAAAGGATCCACAGATTTCACCAGATTCTCAATGGGGTCCTTGGCATGAAAAGTTACAGACTTCTGCTCTAAAACCAGTAACAAGAAATGCATATTGCAGGAAATTGGATTGATTATAAGTAAAACTATCTGGTGGGCTGATTCCCGTTGGAACAAATGCTTTAAAAAGATGGACACTTATTTTCTAGAAATAGTTAGTCAAACACTGAATGCTGCAGCAACAGCATTTTGCAGAAATTGGACTGTTCTTCATTTATTTATACGATCTATAAAGCCACCTATCTCAAACATCTTACAAAGATTAAAAAAACAGAAGAAAAGACTAGATGATTTTAAGTGCCTTTCAAACTATAAGCTCCATAGAAAGGATGAGTAGCATTTAGTTTAATCCCCCAGTGGAGCCCATATCACCCAAGCACACATGCCAGATTTTTCATTCATGCTTTGCTGTAGTTCTCTCTCCTTTTCTCTTTCTTTGCTGCTTCTGTTTCTTGTCCTTGTTTGGTCCTTTGCTGTTTAGTACATATATTCCCATTCTTTTCTGTGTAGAAAAGCATGGGAATATATAACACCAGGGTAGATGCACTCATAGTTTGGCTTGGCATAACCCAGTTTCCTATAGATTGCTATGTTTTTTATTGCATGTTTAGATAAGATAAAGCAGGGGTCTGCAAACTTGGCGACTTTAAGATTTGTGGACTTCAACTCCCAGAATTCCCCAACCAAGTTTGCCACGTTGGAGACCCCTGAGTTAAAGCATCCATTCACCAGCAATACTTTCTTTGTATAGAATAGTGAACTGTGATTCTTCAAAATTGGGAGCAGAAATTGCAAATGAAAGGGTAGATAGCCTATTTAAATTATACTTTGAGAGTCCTCTTATTTTAATGTCAAAAACTAACTCATAATGTGTTAATATAAGGACATATTTTTACTTTTTAGCTGTACAAGATCAGACGGGGGAGGACACGACCTCAAGCCCTTCTCTTTCTTTGTATGATACTTCTGTTGATTGTTCTTCACACCAGCTATATGATCTACAGTTTAGCCCCTCAATATGTTATGTATGGGAGTCAAAAGTATCTAATTAGGGTAAGATTTTGGAACTTTGCGGTCAGCTATCATGCATTTTGAAATAAGCACCTTTTTGTGTTATGTTGAACATAAGTTCAAGTCATAAATCTAGTGTTCAATTATGTAATACTTTAAGCATTATAGTGATAATTTCATAATACGAAGGACATTGCTTTTCATTGCTGTTTTCCAATTCCATCCTTCAACATCATAGCAGTGCCTAAAATTTTCCTAACGCTAAGGGTGGGGTTGATCCATATTCCACCCCCCTCTACAGGATATCAGGAGGGGTTGGGTTAAGGGATAGTGACCCACCCTTTTGGATCATAGTTGCCCCATAGGTGTTCCCATTCTCTTGGTGTACAGGAAGGGCCTCCAAACAGTTTTATTTCAGTGGCCCTTGGGTCTGATTGCATGTATGTTTTAACGTGTCCCAAATAGGTTTCATACAGGACTTGTACTTTTTCCTACAATGTATAAGTGATATATTTATTTTTTTGCCCAGGCCTAGCCTTAATGAATGCTTTATTTTTATTCTTGAAGGAGGGTCTTTGGATATGTATTTTATTTTATACTTTTATATTTTCGGAGGGTCACAGTATTACAATGATTGTAAATCTGTTACATATATCATGTTATTCAAAATAGACTTTTTTTCCTAAGCATTTTCAATCATGATGACCTGGTCATTTTTTCCTATATTCTCTTATCTAGCAGTATCATTTTTCCCCAGATCTCATTCCTTCAGTTCCTTGGTAGGGATTTGACCTTAATAACAGATGGCAGTTATCGGTTTTTCAGCTGATGGAAAGTTATCAAAACAGTTTAGATATTGTTAACAAAACTGCCTGCATTTCAAATAGTAAAGGATTGAAAGTAATTTTTCTAATACTGCATGCTATTCAAATACAGTAGTTGTTGACTTACAACCAAAATTTCTGTTGCTAAGTGAAACATTGGTTAAGTGAGTTTTGCCCCCATTTTACAACTTCTCTTGCCACAGTTGTTCGTTAAATCACTGCAGTTGGTAAGTTGGTAACAGTTGTTAACTGAAACTGTTTTCCCCATTGACTTTGTTCGTCAGAAGGTTGCAAAAGGTCACAAAAACATGGGCCCTTGGACATTGGAACCATCATAAATATGAGTCAGTTGCCAAGAATCTGAATTTTGATCATATGACCATGAGGCTGCTGCAATGGTCGTAAGTGTGGAAAACGGTCATAAGTCACTTTTTTCAGTGCTATTGTAACTTTGAACAGTCACTACATCAACTGTTGTAAGTTGAGGACTACCTGTATCTCTTTTTAAAGAAAAAAAGGCTCACGATCCTTGTTGCACCAAGTAAAATGCATGATGCGTCAATGCATTAGTATCTTACATGTACTATGAAATAACCCTCAATGTCTTCTTTGTGCAGAATAATAAGACATTTGAAGGACATTTGAACAATGAAACAACATACATATCCAAAGACTGTGATGCAGATGCACCTGAAGGTAAGATAACTTTAAGCCCAGTTATAATATACAGTGAAAGATAACTGAGTTTGTAATTAACATATTTGAATGTATTGATTTTCCATGGAAGACACTAAAGCTACTCACCAATCACTATCAGAACTTGCCTTGCAACTGTCATTAATTTGATTCTTAGTCCCCAACTATAGTTGCAATCTTGATGATACACCACCTACCTCATGAATTTTTTAAAAATAAAAATATTGTCTATTTCTATTTCCACAGTCTATTCTGATGTTAAATGAAGGCTTTGATCCTGAGCCATCAAATTCTTTTAAATGTTGCTTATCAAATGTATGAAATTAGAAACTTGCTAATGCTTGGACATAATGTCTTTTCTAAGAAAATGGCCATCCTAAATAGAGCTCCCTCAACAAAATGACACATCCGTATTGATTTTGCTGTTATTTTTGAAAGAGTAATAGGCTTAAAATTATATCTGTGTTTCTGTTGCCCATTTTGCAATAACAGTTGTTGTTTTTTTCACTCTTGGGCAGTTTTTAAACAAGCTTAACATTCAGAAGGATGGTCCTTCACAAACAGCTGTTTTTGTATTATCTTCCTCTCAAGTAGTCCAGATGCTCAAGTACTCTCCACTTCATTCATTAGGGAGGTAGGCTATTTAAAGGAAGATCATGAGTGAATGAGAAGGTATTTACCGCTTCCTCTCTAGAGGTTTATGTTTATTTGCTTGTTTGTTTCTGCAGAGAATGGCTGCTAATTCCTTGTGTATAATTTCCAGAAGGCCGTTGGGAAAAATGTGTCACTCTTTTTTTTTTTGCCTTTTTTTTGTAACTATAGTCTTAAGGATGCTTATTTTCTGTCAGTAGAACTACTTCTAAGTAATGTGTTAATGACTAGACTAACTTGTATTTTGGAGTAAAGATGAGCATTTGGCCACTAACTAGATAATTTATTACTTTCCCCACCAGCTTTTGGGAAGAAAAAAAGTGCTGAGATGAAGGACTCTTTAATAAAGAAACTGACACACTAATTCATTTGTAATAAATTGTTGTGGCTGTAACTCCTTGTTCAGCGAGAATGTTCTCTTAAATACGTTCATTGTTCTGTGGTGCAGTATATTTTAGCAGTCCAATTTACTTTCTAATTTACATCCTGCTTCCAGTTCTTACGGTTTATACACCAGTATATATTGATTATGAGATTATACTGACAGAACAGTATTAGAAATAAGAGCGTTGCTGATGTGATTGTACATGAATTCCAGTCTCATTGGTAATATTAAAAAGAGGTTGTTATGGCAACTACATTTCTCAAAATATTGCTTCAAATAGAAAAGTAACCTGACTGAATTAGACCTAAATGTTTCTATCTCAGCATCCTGTTTCCCACAGTGCTTAACTTGATGCTTGCAGAAATAGCTATCTTTCTCTGTTTTTCATCAAATGGTACTTTTGAGCATTATGCCACTGATACTTGGAGGACATATTCAGTGATTACAGCTACTTTTTATTTGTATAATGTTCTTTATAGGAATTTAAAAGGAACTTTGGTTGTGAGTCATCACCATATCTTATGGTAATTAAAACTGTAATTCATTATGCAGGAGAAAAATGCTTTATTCTGAAGGTCCGTCACGGAATGACGTCACTTTCTTATATCTTAAGAAGGAAATTAATTCCCTATCTCGCACCCTTTATAAGAATGTGCAAAATACTCTTTTTATTATGATAATAAGTTTAAAATAACCTGCAAAAAATAGTTTTAAATTGGGAAGTTAGCAAGTTGCAAAGCAAACCTCTAGCCTACATTTATCTTCAGGCGTTAGTCTGGGTGTCCCTGTCCTCCAGAGGAATTGTTAGTAAATAGAAAAAGGGGGAATCAGTTCAGATAAAAAAGACATGTTAAATGGGACAATAAAATGTATCCAAAATGTTATAACTATCAAGAACTGGCAAGAAAAGGAATCTCAAAGTTGTGGGTATATATTATAATGAAAATGTCAGGGGCATTGTTCAGTAGTAGTTTTTATCAATCAATAAAGTAAACATCTGCAGATGTAAAAGAGGGGGATTCTATAAAAATAGTAAGGAACAAATTTAAACATAAAATTGTCAATTCTATAATAACTTTTATTCAGATGTAGAAGGCCGTGTTTAAATATTAATATAAGACTATTCTTAGTTGTCACATTATACAGTTATTTTTTAAAATTAGAAAGTGGCATTATTTGCACATTTAGAATAATTTTGAACTTACCACAGAAATAGTCATTTTCAATTCAGGAAAAAACTGCTAATAACAATTCAGAAAAAAATATAACTAGAACATAAGATTTTTAGTGGAATTTATAGATGGAAGCAATTCTGCCCTGGTATAATTTTAGACTCACTTCAAGTTGCTCGCAATATAAAAGTACATCTCTAATTTTGGGTGATTGCCATATAAAAATAATTGTAGGATAACAATGAGTGAAATTAAGAACATTTCCCCCCTATATCTAAAGCAAGCTCTCCTTTAGATACTTATATCCATTAGCATATAGTATCTACCTCTTTTCTATTGGAAAAAAATGCAGTAAGCTATCTTTTGGCTTCATTTACTTGTTAAATTTTGAAAAAGCTGCAAATGTAATGTTTAAATGTAGGTCAATCCCATGGAGTTCTTCTATTTTCAGCATGGCTTAGCTTTAATTGTGTCCTTTAAGGGCACATTATATTTCTTTAATTATATGTTGTCTTAGATTTTCAGGCAGAAGAGAATTGTTAGAAAGTGTACGTGAGCTGAGACAATTTTCCCATTCATTGAAGTCTTCATAATGAAGGACAGATCAAGAAGAAATGGATAGTTGTGAAAAGAACTGTCCTTGGAGCCAATGGAGGAGAAAATTTTTTATTTTTATTTTTATTTTATTTTTACATTTATATACCGCCCCATTCCGAAGACTCGGGGCGGTTTACAGCTTATAAGCAATACTCTTACATCAGTATATTAATCCAATATATACCTCAGAATATTGCCCCCACAATCCGGGTCCTCATTTTACCTACCTCGGAAGGATGGAAGGCTGAGAAAATCTTATCTCATCCACCAATATCAACCCAAAGTTTTAATAGTAGACATTTTAAATGGATTTTATCATTTCTGAACATGCATGCACCATTTTTATCCAACAGAAGGTGGCATTTATTTCCTCAAATAATTATCTGGGATTTCAGGTGATAGTTTTAATTTCGCCGGTAAGAATCAAAGCTATTGAAGACAAAAGAACAGATAAGATCTGGTGTAAAATCTGGATTCCTTTAAATATTAATGCTGCTTGGACAAGCTGATTATCAGCTGAATTTAGTATTTTAACCTTAAAGAGGACTTCTTTATTCTCCTTCCTTCCATGCCCAGGTACCTTTTCCTCTTTTCTCCGCGCTATCCAAATTTGTTCTTTCCTTCCTTCTTGTGAAGACTAAATGGGTCCAAAAAATCGGCTGTAATTTGTTTTGTCAGATTACCATAGAGAGCCATCTGTAGGTCTGTTCATTTTCTTTAATTCAGATAAGCAGCTGGAGGGGGTTGCGTATGGCATGGTATATGCTGCCTTGATTTTCGTGTGTGTTATTTCTTGTCACATAGAACATAGTAGTTGGCCAGGATAATAAAGCTCCTTTGCTGCAGAATTAGATCTCAATTTACATTTTGGGTTTTTTCCTACACGTGTTTTATTTATGTGCCACCCTTTTCAGCTTTGAAAGGGGCCTCCAAGGTAGTTTACAAGCTTAAATGGGTTCTCACTCTTACTCTACATTTTAAGTTATCTTGTAGAGGGATAGTCTGTATAAATCTGCTTAGTTACTTCAATTAGCAGCATAATCCCTTTAATGGTGCTTCCACTGCTGTTGCCACAATGCATTGCCTAAGGAGAGGTGTGTGAGTCCCATTTTCCAGATGTTAAGAAATGTGTTTTTACATCTCTTTTGTCAAGCTCTAAATAGTTAAGTATTTTAATAATTAACCCAATGGGTTGATTTTATGGTCAAATTTAAAAATTTGTATTATCTATTGTATATAATTATCTTGAATTCTTATATAAGCAGAAAGGCAAGTGCTGCATTTAATAATAAATAAGAACAGCAAACAACTCCATTTATAAGAAAAAAAGTAAAGCAAACTAAAGGGGTTTTTGAAATAGAAATGTTTTAAGAGGTCATCTAAATTATTGGGAAATAGGATTTTATGTGGTGTAACTTAATAGTATGCACTGGTTCAATATTTAATCTCAGGCATGTCTGGACAATTCTACAGCAAATATTCTTAATTTTTGTTTTAATGTCTATGCTGTGAGGTTTTTTTTTTAATAAAGAGGAAATTTTTGTTTGGACTAAGGGCATTTCCATATTTAATGTGAGATCAGTTGGCATAAGATACAATCACTGACCTTGGGAAATAGAGTAATGAGGTCTTATAGATAGATGAATTAAAAGCTGATGCCCTTGGTGACTGAAATATATATACAGTGGTAACTTGGTACTCATCTTTAATTGGTTCCAGGAGGCACAATGAGTACCAAAAACAATGAGTACCAAACAAAATTTTCCAATAAGGAATTATGTAGTGAGTCCCAAAGCAACTGACACTGAAAGTTGTAGCTTCTTCGATGAATACCAAACAAACACTGAATACCAGGACAAAATGTTCACGTCAAACTGCATTGAGTACCAAATTCAATGAGTTTCAAAGCAGTTGAGTACCAAGTACCACTGTATTTTCTTGTAAATATTTGCAACTCTGAGTAACTTTATTTATTTAAAGTATTTGGTTGAATACTTAAGAATGCCCATTTTTTTAAAAAAAAATCTCCTTGGATCACCCAAAGGCATTTTATAATTATTACCTCATTTAATGTCCATTTGTTCAGCAATTGTTGATTGTTCGAAGTTACAGTGGCACTGAACAAGAGGAACATGTGTCAGGTTCTTGTCATTGTAGCTGTCACAGAGTTCCTGCAGTCACATGATTGTGATTCAGACAACTGGTTCACAATTATAACATTGCAGTGTCCCATAGTCATACTATCGCCATTTGTGACCTTCACTCCCAGCTTCAAACAAGCAAAGTCAGTAGGGAAGCTGGCAAAGGATCACAAATGGTTTATCACATGGCAGGAGGATACTGGAACTAGGCAGGATTCGCCTAATAACAGCTACTGCAGCTACCAGAATGGCTGTTGTAATTCAAGGCAATCACATGATGTTGCACCTTACAACCTGGCTGCTTAATAATGGAGTTCCCCATTCAAATTACCATTGGTAAGTGAGGACTACCTATACAATATGAAAAGTTATTTGGTACATAGAAATTCAGATAATACATTGTGCAATTTAAAAATACATTGATATCACTTTCCTATATTTATTTATTTATTTATTTTTACATTTATATACCGCCCCATTCCGAAGACTCGGGGCGGTTCACAACTTATAAGC
>JANHFL010008223.1:40722-58466 GCA_032468155.1 Oxyrhabdium leporinum
TGCCGGGTGGGAAGTGAAACAAGCGGCAGCGGCAGCAGGCAAGCTCTGGGAACTGGGGGGGGCAGCTTGCTACTAGGCCGCGCGGGGACGCAGCGCCAGGTGGGAAGGGACGGAGGCAAACGGCAGCAGCGGCTTATTTACTCAGGCAGGCAGATCAGGAGCAGTTTGGCCTCAGGCACATCCTCATGGGAAGGCTGGCAGAGACACTGGGGCGGGGTGAGCAGGGGGCCAGGTGAGCGGTGAGTGGGCAGGTAGGGGTGGGGCCAGCCGGAGGTGATATTTCCTGGTTCTCCGAACCAATCAAAATTTTCCCTACCGGTTCACATGAACCGGTGAGAACCGGCTAGATTTAACCTCTGATTTGAAAAGGAACTTGGAAGAAGCACCCCGGAATGAGGATGAGGAGCTGCCTATCATATCTGTACTCTAATCTTTATGCCAGAACTAAGCAGCAATGTTCTTCAGCAAGAGTTCTCCAAACTTGGTAACCTTAAGACTTGTGGACTTCAACTCCCAGAATTCTCCATCCAGCCTGGTTGGCTCAGGAATTCTGGGAGTCGAAGTCCACAAGTCTTAAGGTTGCCAAGTATGGAGATCCCTGTTTTACTGGTAATCCTAGACTTACAACAGTTCATTTACTGACTGAAGTTACAATGGCACTGAAAAAAGTTGCAAAATAGGGTCACATGACCCCAGGACAGTACAACCTTCAGAAAGACATGCCTGTTGCCAAGAGTCTGAACGTTGATCAGATGACCATGGGGATTCCTCTTTTGCGACTTTCTGACAAATAAATGGGGAAGCCAGATTCTCATAACCGTATTATTAACTTAACAACTGCAGTGATTTACTTAACTGTGGCAAGAAAGGTTGTGGAAGGGGGTAAAACTCGCTTAATAACTGTCTCACTTAGCAACAGAAATTTTGGGCTCAATTGTGGATGTAAGTCGAGAATTACCTTGATTGTAATTTATGTTTATTTATTAAATGTTTGCCATCCTTCTTGCCACAAGGTAACTTCCACAAACCCCACGATAAAACCCCAAAGCCCTCATGACAAGGGAATCAACAATATAATGAGAAGCCCTCTATGATATCTCTATGCAATATTATAGTCAATTGAAGCCACAATAAGGCCAAAAAGTAAATTTGTTGAGAGTTCAGAAAATAAGTGGTAGATATGTGTATTTAAAGCTGGAAAAAAGCCATTAATCCCTAATAGTCTTACCCCAAACTTGGTTGTGCTATCTGTATTCAGGATATAATTTGTTCTGATTCTAAAGAGGAATAAAGCACCTTCAGATGAATATTTTTAGATGTATCATTTCATATTTTCAGCAACCATCAGATTCACTCTTCCCAGCAGCCATTCATTAGTACAAAAGAACAAGCAAATCACTTGAATTAGTTGCCTACAGGTTCCTGAAAACAAGAGAACAGTATTTCCGCATGAGATCCTGACACTCCAGACCTCTGTTCACACAATGTCAATGTTTCTTAGAAGAATGTAGAGATTATTTTTGGCTCATCTGTGGTATGGTTGAACTGCAAAACTAGTTGTTTTTTTGCAACTAGTTAGCTTTGTTTTCCATTAAAAGTAACTCCTGTTTCACCTTCCTCAACTTTCAATCGTGGGAAGTTTTATTCATGGAAAAGAATGAGTGGACAATATGATTTCATGTGATCAGGGTTCAATTTCTTCTTTAAAAAACAGTTTGTAGGTATTTGTATAACTACTTTTGTGTGGTGCAGAGAATGAGAAAAAATATTTCGGGTTTTTCTTCTGTTATTTTTCTTGCTATAAGCGCCACTCTTTCATACTTGAGGAGCAGAGCATTTTGAGGCTGCAACAGGTTTTATCACTCTCCCCCCTCCTCCCCAACCTTTTTTCAGAGGAGCTGTCAGATCCCAAAGTTTGCTTAGTTCTCATTGGCAGGAAAAAAACTTAGAAGAAAACTCCCTTTTTACGATCCTACCTTATTTGAGGTAGAGTTGGGGTGGCTGAATGGAGCTAAGCGTTTACTGGCTGGATGCCCTTCCTGAAGGCTATAAAGAATTCGCAGTGTGTGTGTGTTTATTCATTCATTCATTCATTCATTCATTTATTTATTTTGTGCCCTAAGAGAAAAACCCCTGCTGCTACCTAGGATTGAATTCTAAATATTCCGAGTGGGAAGCGAGCATCTTCACCACTAGGCCACTATGCTGCTTTAAAGAAAGAACCATGTGAATTTTGGAGGAGTTGACACTCTTCTCTATGAAGAGTGAAATATCCAGCTTTCGATTCAGAGCATCCTGAATCGAGGAATGGATCTCATATTGTTTCTTCATCTGAAAATGTCCCTTTTTGCAGGTAGACAATCAGATTTAGTTTTGGGGTCCCTGGTATGTTCTCTGGGAAACAATGGATTGCATGCACTCTTTATTATGCAGCCTCAGTCTAATTTTTAGTTCTGCAGCTAGTAAAATAACACTATCTCAAAAGAGCTATCTTCTATTACAGCTAAAGCTTTTCTGATTTTAATTTGGTTGTCACTTGCCTACCGATACAATTTAAGTTGTCTTATGTCTATTAATTATTTCTTTTACTGACATAGTATTTAAATCTATGATAAACCCTTCCTTGATCCTTCAAATATTGAAAGAATTGTGACCTCTGGATTACATTACTCTTATCACTCAGGAAAGGGATCCAATTTGTACTTTTCCAGTAATGGAAGCAGGGGAAAATAGCATAATTCTGTCTCTTCTATTCAATTCCTCGTCTCTGTTTATATACAGACTAGGCTAAAATGGGATTGGGAGTTCAGTTTATTTATTCAATAAATATTCATCAAAGAAATTAAAATGGATTAAAGATATAAATTGATGAGAACATAAAACAGTAAAATAACAACCATACCAGAGGGAAATAAAAATTTAAAATGCAAACACTCTAGCGGGTCTAATTTGCCTCAGCCTAGCACTTATTCTGACAACCCAGCTATTGCAGGTGGTCCTCAACTTACAACCATTTGTTTAGTGACCGTTCAAAGTTACAATGGCACTGAAAAAAAAGATTTACGACTGCTCCTCGTTCTTACGACCTTCATAGCATTCCCCACAGTCAGATGATCAACATTCAGGCACTTGGCAACTAGCAAATATTTACGATGGTTGCAGCATCCCAGGATCATATAAACACCATTTGCAACCTTCCCAGCCAGCTTCTGGCAAGCAAAGTCAGTGGGGGAACCCAGATTCACTTAATGACCACATGGATCACTTAACAATTGTCATGATTCGCTTAACAAACATGGCAAAAAAAGTTGTAAATTTGGGTGTAACCAGTGGAACAGCTTGCTATCAGAAGTTGTAGGAGCTTCATGCGCTGGAGGTTTTAAGAAAAGGTTAGACAGCCACCTATCTGAAATGTTATAGGGTCTCCTGCTTGAGCAGGGGGTTGGACTAGAAGATCTCCAAGGTCCCTTCTAGCTCTATTCTGATTAATTATCAGCTGGCTTAGCAATGGAAATCCTGGTCTCAGTTGTGGTCACAAGTCAAGAACCATCTGTACTTGGCCTTTTGGTGGTCAAAGGCCATATTTAATATTTTAGACAGGGCTGAAGACACAAACAGGGCATGATCCATCACACATAAATAGAGCTGGTTTGGGAAAGGACCTTTCCGGGCTCGTTTTTGTTTTTGTTTTTTAGCCATGCAATAACCAATTTAGGAATTTTTAATAAAAGTTGTCATTGTTTCCTTATCTTGCAATGCACGGAAAGTGTAATTTCAGTGCTTGCAGAATCCAGAAGTGGAGTACACAAATTGGCATAATGCTAGGCTAGGCAAAAAAAAGATGCCTGCTCTCTTCAGAATAATCAAAAGAATAGGGGGTGGCACCACACAAAATCCCTTGGTGACCAAAACATGTAATGCAACAGAAGTAGCAAACAGAAAGTCCAATATTTTAAAGGTGGTCCAATGCCTACCAAAACATTGCTAAAGACATGGTTTAACATCCTGTCAAAAGATTTGTGTATACGAGAACCCTAACCCTAAACCTAACCCTGTTTGTTTTTGTTGGGTTTGGTTGTATATTTATACATTTTCTGCATCCCTATCCTGACTGTCTCCTGAAAGAAATGAAGTCCTAACAACAACCTTTCACATCTATTATTGCATAAAGTGGAAACACTTTCATGAATTTGGTCATGATTAAGTTTTTCCACTGATTTCAATGTCTGCCCTATAATTGCATGCTTTCAACAGCAGCATAGGATAGTCTTAGCAATACTTTGCAGAAGTACATTGTGAATTTAATCTGGTGTTTTGGAATCAACAAGGCCCAGTAGTGAAATGGGAATGGGTTTCAGGTCCTAAATTGCTGACTCTTTTTCCTTCAAAGTGAGAGTTCAACTGGCTTGCCACAAACTTTCATTTTGAAGATAAATGTGGTAAATGCTATAAAAGCACTCTCCCGGCTAAAAGAGCGAGATATTGTATATAGCAAGTGATGCTTTAATTTACTTGCTGGTTCTGACAGTTATAAATGTCAAAGCTAAGAAATTGTGGCTAACATGCTTGTTACACAATTATTGACAAACCTGGACATTGACTGGATGTGTTTCAGTTGCCTGCTATCCAGGAAATGTAGACAGCCCATAAAAATACAAGAGTTGCTTTATTACACCTGGCCATCTGAGGTTTCAAGCCTTTGCTAACCAATGCATTAGGGTCATGATGGGATATTATGGTAAGGTAATAGTATACGTAGATGCAATTTCTCCAGCAGGTCAGGGTATGATATCCTTGGGCATCCTGAATGCCCTTACGGCACAGAATCTTGAGTTTCAGTCTATGTTAGGCAACGTCCTCTGGGACCAATTATTCCCCCAAATGACACATAATGTTATGTCAGTAGCATTGTAAGAAATTAACAGCTACTATCAACTAAGTGGTGCTGCACAGAGTGCAATACAGGTAGTCCTCGACTTACAACCACAATTGAGCCGAACATTTCTGTTGCTCAGCAAGACAGTTACGTGAATTTTATGCCATGTTATGAGCTTTCTTGCCACAGGTGATAAGTGAAGCACTGCAGTTGCTAACTTAGTAACATGGTTGCTAAATGAATATGACTTCCCTGTTGACTTTGCTGACCAGAAGGTTGCAAAAGTTGATTAGAATAACAGAATAACAAAGTTGGAAAGGACCTTAGAGGTCTTCTAGTCCAACCCCCCCTTCTCAAACAGGAAACCCTGTACCATTTCAGACAAATGTTGTCCAATCTGTTCTTAAAAACCTCCAGTGTTTGAGCACCCGCAACCTCTGGAGGTAAGTTGTTCCACTGATTGTTTTCATTGTCAGGAAATTCCTCCTTAACTCTAGTTTGTTTCTCTCCTTGATTAGTTTCCATCCATTGCTTCTTCTCCCCCTTAGATATTTGAACATTGCTGTCACGTCTTTTCATCAAAGTAGACACTCCCAATTCCTGCAACCATTCTTCATGTTTTAGCCTCCCGTCCCTTAATCATTTTTGTTGCTCTTCTCTGCACTCTTTCTAAATATCTAGACAACATCTTTTTTTATATTGTGGTAACCAAAACTGGATGCAATATTCCAAAAGTGATCTTAACCGAGGCATTATAAAATAATGCTAACACTTCACGTGATCTTGATTCTATCCCTCTTAATGCAACCTAGGACTGCATTGGCTTTTTCGGCTGCTGTAGCACAGTGCTGGCTCATGTTTAAGTGATTATCTACTAGGACTCCAAGATCCCTCTTGCAGTTACTACTATTTAGCCAGGTACCACCTCTACTATACATGTGCATTTGTTTTTCTTGCCTAAACATAGCACCTTATTTTTCTCACCACTGAATTTCAAGTTGTTAGATAGGGCCCAGTGTTCAAATCTGTTGAGACTCTTCTGGATCTTGAGCCTATCTTATGATCACATGACCTCAGGACACAGCAACTGTCCTCAATGCACGCCAGTTGCCAAACGTCTGAATTTTGATCACATGACCATAGGGATGCGGCAACGGTCCTAAGTATGAAAAACAGCCATAAGTCACTTTTTTCAGTGCCATTGTAACTTCAAACAGTCACTAAACAAATGGTTGAAAATCAAGGACTACCTATAAAATAAGGTCACCATCGTAGCAGAGAGCCTCTCAGTTAATGTCTGCCAGGCTCCAAGGTATTCTAAATTGTACATTCCCAGCTTCCCTCTGTTGTAAGGCTGTTCTCCAGAAGATCGATATTAAGTCAATACTATTCCCACTTCTCTGTGTATATATGCCTAAATAGTAGCCAGTTCTCAGAGTAATTAAATCTCTCACGCATTTTTACAGGATTTTGTCAAGTTTTATGAAGGCAAAGAGTGTGTGGTAGCTCTGCTCGCTAATACATATGAAAACTTCTCCCTTGTTGCTTACAACTCTCCTGGCCCATTCAGAATTTTCTTCCCTTTCATTTGTTAATTTAAAAAAAAATCACATAGGAAGTTGTCAGCAATTTCTAGTTTCTAGCATTATTTTTAATTTGCAAAAATGCCTCTGGGCCCCACAAACGCCCTTCAAATTTTCCTAGAGAATGGTTAGCTGTGGCTCATTATTTAACATGGAAATGTACTTAACATGCCCAGGGTAAAAAAAAAAAGAAAGAAAAGACCAATGATATAGTAAGAAGGAGAGTTAGAAGGCACTGATGGAGTTTCTTGCCATTGGTTATATTGTGGATGGCCGTGTTTCCTCTCCTTAGCAACAATTTTATCAGAACAACCATATGATGTGAAATGCCAGATGCATCCCTCTTCCTCCCAAAATTGCTTAGCCTTGGTCCAGTGTCACATTCAGAAATGGAGACCAGAGCAGAGAGAGCTGAGCTCATTTCTTTGTGCATCTCTCCAGGTGCATGGAAAGAAGCAAAGAAGTTGCAATCTGCGATCTTGGGAAAAGAAAACCAACTTGTTATCTACATCTGCCATGAGGTTACTCGCCTTATGGGGTGGTGTGCTATAAGCCAATAAAGGTTTTCTTTATATGGAGGAACTTAGAAATCTGTCTCCCTGCCACCACCAATAACCTCTTCCCATCTGCTAAAATGGTGCATTTCTAATTTTGTCTGATGGAAATAATTATCATTTTTGCTTCTTGCTCCAGTAAGAAAAAGAATAAGGATACAATAAATAAACTTTAATGAACAAACACCCCAAAAATATGTGAACTGCCACAAAACCAATGAGTTATCTCCAACAATGCTTTCGAACTGCATAATATAAACATTTTTTCCCACTTATGGGTGCCGGAAATTATAATTTCCACACTGTGGCTAATTAACAATCATCATAAATTCCTATCTTTATGACCAAGAATATGTTTTTATTTTAGAATGAACCTTTCAACCTCAATATGGAGACATGTATTTATCTCTATATGCAGCTGTAAATTAAAATGCTGCAAGAATGATTCAATTCAATTTTAGAATGATAAGGTTCTTTAAGAACATATGTACAAATCCAAACTTTAGTCAATCATGTCTTTTTATATCAAAAAGCATACTTCTCCTTAGGACTGTTCTGTTATCTTTGGCATAAATCCTATTTTAATATGGCATAAAATATATTGTCCTTGGAAGGAGGAGGAGGAGGAGGAGGAGGAGGAGGAGGAGGAGGAAAATGTAAGAATTAGAGATGGTCCTTGTCTTCAATGAAATTACTTCAAAAACAAGCTAAAATGCAGCTTATTCATTTAAAACAAATTTTATTTATTAAATATTTTATTTAAAATAAAAAATGTCAGAAATACTATGTTGTCTTTGTCAAATCTAACTCAGGTCTGGTAGCTAACAGCTCCTACGCAAACTATGCTTCTCAAAAACATAATGCTAGCTATTGGCTTGGCGGGTTTCAAAAAAAGGGTTGGAAAAATCCATTAAAGTCATGGGGATCAATGGCTATTAGCCTTACTGGCAATGTGGCTACCTCTGAAGGCCACTGCTGGGAGACAAGTAGCTTCCTTGTTGCCTGGTTGACCACTGTGAGAATAGACTGCTGGATTCGAAGGGCCAAGTGTCCAAACTGGGGGGGCACTGATTACATTCTTATCTAGTTAACCCCTGCACAGGCCTGGAAAAAGGGAAAGAGATAACTTCACCCCATTTTCTCTTCTTATCAATTGACCAGAGGCCACTGATATTGCAATTGGATTGAGACAGAACAGCCTGGGCCGATAGCCACGGCTTCCCACTTGGAAAGGGACACACTCAGGGATATAAATCAATTTTAGCCATTTTCTTGGCCAAAAATTGCAATTTGGGAATTAGCCCTGAGTGCTGCATATGTTTCCTGACTATTAATACCACATAATCAGCAAGACGCACAGACACACAAACTATACTGAGTAGCATGTTAAGATATTAAGCTCCAGGCAGAATATTTAACTACAATATAGTTGCAGACAAAAAACATATAAACATATGCTGGGACAATGCCTCCAGTCAGGATTTTCAGAACAGAGGAGACACATCTAGACTGAATCTTAAAAATGTGCTTATCTGCAGCAATAACCAATCCCAATACATTTTTCCACACATGACCACAGAATAGGAACTGATAAGGTCATGTCTAAAGTGCAATCCCCTCTCTTTGTCACACATGGTTATGTGATTATGCCATGTGTCAATGCAAAGCATTTGAAAATAATCATAGAAACAGAACTTGTTAACTAAAAAACTGAGCAGTTCTGTTTTTCAGGCAGACAACTGCCAGCATTTTATAAGAAAGGAAATGTAGATGCCATTGAGGTATTCCAAAGATGGAAGTTAGTATGAAATCAATTACTTTTAACTGATTAAAATAATTTCTTATTTATTTAATACATTTATTTATTTATGGCTGCCAGCTCAGGGTGACTCTGGATGGTGTACGAATTACAAAGAACTATAAAACAGTACATATTAAAACGAATTGCTCACCCCATGCTTCTTAAAGATGGGCTCATTCAACGCTTCGATCAATATCCAAAGTCTAAGGAACCTTACAAAAAGGCTAACATGATTGGGATCATCTGAATCTTGGGAGCAAGCTGATCCATGACAAAATGCCCTGACAAAGGAGGTATGGTCCTTTATTTGAAATGATCACTTAGATCTTCTAATGCAGGGCTATCAAACTCCTGGCCCACAAGCTGGATGCATAATGCACTGGCCATGGCCACGCCGGTTTAGCAAAGGGGAAAATAGTCCTGATACGTCATGTGACGACGCTGTGATGCCGTGAGTTTGACACCCCTGTTATAATCAATGTCCTGAGCTTTTGAGAGTCTTAAAAGGCCTCTAAGCAGAAGAGAAGGGAGGAGAATGGGGTAGATAATGAAGGAGGATTTCCTATTTTAGTCGTTTGCCCAAAGAATTGGAAAACACTTCAAATTTTATTGAAAAAGGTTTCAGCCAATCGGATGGTTTCCTGTAGGTTTACTGACATGTTTTAATTCATTTGTTTTTCTGATCTATGGGTAATGTATTGGTAGCTACTTTGAGCATATTTTCAGTAGAAGATAGGGAACAAAGATGTATCAAAGTAGCTTCAAGTATTGGACATTTAAAAAAAAAAAACAGGATTGATTGCTATTGTAGAAGTTTAAACTGAAATGATACCAAAATCAACCAAAATGTTTCTGATGCTGTGTTCCCCACACCTTGTGTTTTCACATTGACATTGACATGGCAGGTGGGAGCAGGCCGAGGGAGGGGGGAAGGAGGCGGCTGCTTCAGGCAGATTGTCATCTCAAACATGAAAATATTACAAATGAATGAATATTTGACTCTCATACGGATAAATAGAAGATTACCTTTTCCTTTTGACAACTGAAGCATTGCAGCTCCTTTTTCAGAGCTTAATCCACAGGAAGAGATGCCGCTTTCTTCCCTCCATTCTCCTCTTTTTGGAGGGAAAATCCATCCATCCACAAAGTGCCAATTATATCCTATAAGGCTTGTGGCCTTTTCCCAGTATGAAATGTTCACTGAAAGCATTCTCTTTAGCTTTATGCTCAGTGAACTGAGATAGCTGTTCTTGTTTACCATTAACAGAAGTCTGAAGTTGCAGCATAAGTGGAAATGTTGCTTTTACTTGACTGGAGTTTTATGGCGACTCTCTCTCTCTCTCTCTCTCTCTCTCTCTCTCTCTCTCTCTCTCTCTCTCTCTCTCTCTCTCTCTCTCGTGTCTGGAGGGGTGGGAAATACAGACCACGCAGTTGCAAATATTGATTTTTTTTTATAACATTGCTTTTGCCAGATTCATATCTTGTCATTTTCTTCTTTTTATTGAGTTAGATATTTACTGGAAGATAACTATCACACATGACTTATTAGAGCTGCTCTTCGAAGGAAAATAAAAAAGAATTATATCCTTTCAGTAATGACACCCTCTGTTTTATTATTTCCTCCCCCTCTTAAAGGAAAGCAAAGCTTTCCGGAGAAATATGAAGAGGGTACTTCAGAGAGCCATTTTGTAGTGACATGAAGCCTCACACTTGCCCTTCACAGAACAGGCCTGGCTGTGTGATTTCTAAACAGCTTCAACTACACTTCTGTCTTCTGCCCCAGTGCAATTACTTTTCTTTCCAAAGAACCTCTAAACAATCTTGTATCAAAGTGCTGGATGCTTTTCCCCCTCCCAAATGCCAATTTTAAACACTTTGTTTACAGTGGTTCCTAAGAGCACACTTTCCTTTCTGTATGGCCATTCTCAAAAACAGCCACCCTCAAAAAAAAACCCCATAATTTTGATTATCCTATGGGAGGATAGTTTACAATACAGAAGAGTGTGAGAATGCATCACAAACATACTTATTTCTAATCTACCAAGATTAAAAAAAAAAAGATTTTACACAATACTTCTATAGATGATCTATTTCAATGTTTTCATATTCTCCTCTCCTGGAGGGAGATTACCAAGGGTGGTGTCAGAAAAGGAGAATTTACTCGTGGTGAAGGTCGCCATAATGTTGGGTATCATTATTTGGTTCCTCCTTAGTTGCAGTGCTGCCAACCTGCCCCATTTTGTCCTGGGATGAGAGCAAAATGGCTGGTTGGATGGTATACGCATCATAAGATTGCATAAGGTGAACAAGCTTGCTCTCTGAGTTGATGGGCTATTAGAAAATAAAGGTTAGCGCTGTTTGTAGCTACCCTGCTGAGGGAGCAAGAATTAGCAATTGAAGATAGCTGGCACTAGGCAAGAAGTACTTGTTGGAGCACACTGTACATGCTGAAGCATAAGGTCTCAGTAGATCCTCTGAGATATCAGTAGAGATCTGGATGGGCTTCCATGTGCAGTAATTCCAGATATGCAGGAGTGGGCAACCTAGTGCCAGCCAGGTATTTTGGTCTACTGCTCTCATAACTCTTGCCATTGGTTGTGCTGGCTGAACCTGATGGGGCAAAAGTCTAAAACACCTGGAGGATACTTGTATCTGCTGACTTAATAGCCTTAAGGAAGAAATCTGTGACACAACTGCAAGAGATAAAACAATATTTATTTCTTTATTTTCAGCTGATGAGGCTTATCAGAGCTGGGGAAATATTCAAAGGAAAAATCTGCTCTGCTTAGAAATACATTAACAATTTATTTTGCATTTTATCATGCTTAGGAGCTCCTTAATTAATTAATATCCTGCCATTCTTCTGGCAGCTGGCCTCCAGACAAGTAAAAATTAATACATAGGAAATATCCCAGCTGAATCCAGAATTCCCGCAAGTGGGGTTGAATTTGTTACGCATTCTTGCTGGAGGGAAACAGGAAACAAGTCTAACAATCTCCCTCCTTCTGCAGCTTCTTCTGTCCCTTACAAGCTTCTCTAGAAAGCTAAGAAGTTTTGGGACTTGCAGAAGGAAAGAGCAATCACTCCTCCCATTCCTATGACCAAGGAAAGACCCTGATAACTCTTAGGTCCTTTCTCCAACTAAAAGAGATCCCTTGTCCTGGAAAAGATCTTCTGAATCCAGCTTTTTAAAAAAAAAAAAATGGCACACCTTACTAGAGGACAGTGATATACATCAATCATCCAGGTCTCGGGGCAGTGATTTGAAAATTATGCTCTATGGAAATTTACTGCAAACTCCCCATGTTCACTGCCACTCAGATGATTTGCCAGAAGCTACAATTTGTTTGATTGAAATGTGTAAGTTACAAATAGCAATATCTATATTCTACTAAAACTCTAGTGTCTGTTTCATTGTTTTTAACCTTCAATTGGACATAGGGCAACCATTTTTAAGCAACATACCTGAACTGGGCTAACGGGTTCATGTCCACGCTTGGCCATAGGATCTCATTGTGTCACTTTGGAACAGACATTCTCAACCCAACCCATGCTACAGGGTGGTTGCTGTGGGAATAAAGGGAAATTCTCACAGTTTTGCACTCTTGAAGGAAAGACTATAACTCTAACAAATAAAAATAAATATGTCTTGTTTTGGTCAGATCCCTCTACCTTCAGTAATGAGGTACAAAAATAAATTATCAAGGGAAGAACAACTAAAGTTACTCAAAACGAATGCACGATTGTTCTTACACTTGGAAGATGTCTGGATGAGAGATAGGAAAGGCAGAGCAGATTAAGACTTGTATTTCTTCTAGCTTGGATGAACAAGTCAGAAGCAGATCTTCTTATTCCAGCTGTTGTAAGGCAGAATTATCTACACTTCAAAGACTGGAGATCAACATTCTTCCCCATTTCAGTTCTTCGGTTTCCAGAACTTCAGCTGTTCGTCAACTAGAACCAAAGGCTGCAGCCTGAGAATTCCTAATCCAGGAATTGGCTTTGAGTGTTGGTATCGAATAATTTGAAAAATTATTCCAAAGAAAAATTCCCTTGCCCAACCTTTATTTCAGCATTATCTCTGAGAGTAGAAGAAGCGCTATTTTATGATTATTGCTGCTACATCTGGTCTAGAGGAAGGGTCAAAACAAGCAAGGTGGCAGTCACAGCAGTATGTTCCAAGCCCTACCCCTTGTCTATATGTCTTATTGTTGAACACCTGCAGAAAGAGGTGAGGATACAGTTGTGATGCTGTGACATCATTCCACCTGCTTTGATTCTCCCCTTGGAGAGCCTTGCTGCCAATCATCCAGAGTACCAATAGATTCCCATCCCATTCTTAAGTTTCTGTTCCATCCTCTTCTAAAGACAGGGCACTGTATGCATGTTTTACATGATCCATGCTCCATGGGCTCATATGCTCATTGTATTTTTAAATTACGTTGACAATGCATGAAATAGATCGATGAAGCAATGATTCACCATTGCTTTTAAGAGAAAAAATAATAATCACCTACAAACCTTTGACCTATATATACAGAGGAACTTCTAAAGAATCCTGTGTTACAGATATTATTTGCTGGACATGTTTTAAAAGACAATCCTTTTGAGATAAACATTTTAAGCTCATTTCTCTGTTCTGAGTTAGGTGATCTGTTTGTAGGTTTATCCATTTACTCAGCTTTCTTTCCAAACAAAGAAAGGTAATTTCCCAGAGGTTTCAGGAAGAAAAAATAATGTTTGAAATGGCCTCCAGCCTATTTAAAAAAAAACAACCTTTCCTTTATACCTAACATTAAAATTGAGCTCTAGGCTAAGGTAGAACCAAAAAGGCATTGAGAAAATGTAGGTTAATGTGTTATTTATGCACTTCAGTTGATTGAACTGACTGATGCAGTGGTGTGGAAGCAATGCAGTAGAGCAATATGCTCCATCTTCAGTGAGTGGGTGGAGAAGCTTTGCCAGCCCGCAATGCGAAGCAAGAAGTTGTGACTATGACTGCACACTTAATGAGATTTACTTGATAGTTTCTTCAGGCCTGCATCCTGAGACCATCACATGTGCCGTATCAACACTTTTATAGAACCTTATTCATATTCAGGATTCAGGCCAAATTCTATATTCTCGATGCCTGTAATATTCTAAGGAATTATGTGCTTTAAAACTAGTAAACAACAATGACAAAGAGCATTGTTATTGCTGGATCGTCTTTTAATGTTTAGGAGAGTTTTCTGCTGCACCAGCAGATTGTTTTCTGAATATTACAAGTTCTCTGATCTCATCCTTCTAGATCAGGGATGTCAAACCCCTGGCCCATGGGCCGGATGCGTCACCATACTGGCCATGCCCATGCCTGGTTTAGTGAAGGGGAAAAGAGTCCCGATACATCACACAATGACACCATGACAATGTGAGTTTGACACCCCTGTCCTAGATGTATTTGACTAGAATACTCACCTGAAAAATGAAGGGAAAACATTTTATCCCCTGGAAAAAAAAAATCCCACTCCCTGCCTATCCACTTAGTTACACAGCTGGAATCAGATAAATCTTTAAGAGTTATTGATGATGTTTCAAGAATGAACTGGTTCTGTTTTTTATTTACTTATTCACTACATTTTTACGCCAGAAAGAAATTTGACTAGAACAAATTCTAGAAATAATTTTAAAAATGATCCTGCATGTCTGCAGCGTAGTTAAACTTTAATCATATTGTCTCCGGTAGTCGTATCAAACCACGATGATGCCAGAATGATAACACATCTGCATGGTCATTTCATCATGCAACTATTGTGCTGCCATTACTTATTTGTGTCCCAACATCTCATACAAGTATGACTTATATAGCAGTGTTTGGAACAGACTCCACGAATTCCACAAACCTTCTGGCCTATAGCTGTGGTTGGATTGCCCTCACAACTCCTGTGTTAGTGTGGAGGAGAGCCTCAAAAAGTCAGAGGGATGTGGAACATTCTAGAATACATTCAGCATTCTAATCAATTTAATATAAAGGCTAAAGACTCCAGTCAGGAGGCTGTGAGTTATCATCCGTTAGCTTTGAGCCAGTCACTTTCTCTAAGCTCTAGGAAAGAGGCAATGGCAAACCATTTACAAAATCTTGCCAGGAAAAACTGCAGGGATAAATCCCAGGCTTAAGGCATGGGATTTCTAAAAAATTTGGAGAAATACAGGAAATTGAAATGGGGGAGGGAGTGTTTCCTTCATTTCATAAATACCTGCCACCAATAATTTTTGCACATTTTCTATTTTCTTTAAAGAAATTCTGTGCGGTGCTAGGTTTCACTTTTTTTTCCCATTATGATTGATGTATTTGAACTTTGGTGTTGGGGAAAACTCCAGAGAATACTATGGACAGTCAAGAAGTCAAAGCAAGAGATCATTGAAGAAATCAATCCAGAGTTCTCAATCAAGGTACAAATGACTAGAATCAAATTATACTACTTCACCTTGGGAAAAATAATGTTCAGAGTATTTTATGCTGAGGATTTATTTATTTATTTTGTTTGTTTGTTTTTACCTACATTGTAAATTGCAATTCTACTATGACTTGCCATTAAAATTAAGGGGAGGTGTTTACATTTTATCTTTTCAAAATTGATTTTGTTTAGCTTCCTAAAATTGTTTTAACTTCCAGGAGATTGGGTGGGGCAAGGAAAAGAAGGCATAAATTCTCTACTTTTGTAGACAGGAGGTGGCTGTTAAAATTACAGGTAGTTCTCGACTTATGACTACAATTCAGCCCAAAATTTATTTTGTTAAGTGTGACATATGTTAAGTGAGTTTTGCCCCATTTTGCAATCTTTCTTGCCACAGTTGTTAAGTGAATCACTGCAGTTGCTAATTTAATAATATGGTTGTTAGGTGAATCTGGTTTCCCCACTGACTTTACTTTAAGGTCACAAAACGTGATCACATGACCCCGAGGCAATGCAACCATCATCAATATGAATTAGTTGCCAAATGCCTGAATTTTGATCACATGACCATGGGAAAGCTGCAACGGTCAAAAGTGTGAAAATGGTTGCAAGTCACTTTCTTCGGTGCCATTGTAACTGTGGATGGTCACTAAATGAACCTTTGTACATCGAGGACTATCTGTATTTCAATATTTGCATGTTGATGTTTTAATCATCAGATTATGTGAGCCCCATCTTTTTCTTTTCCCACCAATCTTAATGGGATGGATGCCAGATGAGGAACATCTTCCAAAATAAAATTATGGCAGCGAGAACCACCAAGCTGCTGCTCCAAAGCGGGAGGTGGAACCTGGGTGACAAAACCTGGAGGGCTTCTGGGAGAAGAGGTTTTGAATCTCTGCTTTTTGCTCTGCAGGCCTCAGTCTCGCTTCACAAGGCAACAAACACCGGGAGACCACAACTGACTCAGTGTGGATGAATGGGGGTATTCATTATAGCGCAACCTACATCCCACTCACCAAATGTTGCTTGCTTGCCTAAAAAAAGATTTCTACCCTAGATTTCCAGTAAGTAGTTTTTTTGGTGACTTTTTGTTGGATTGGAAGCAAGCTTGTGTTACTTAGCAGCTGCAGCTGCTTAGACTAGTCATCTTTTTACAGATGCCAGCACACTGGAGTGCCACACCTCATCTCTCTTTATAGGTAGCCTTAAAATCCAGGAGATACTCTGAAGGACATGACATCTACAGGGAGGATCAACATCTGCAAATTGGTTGGTGTGGCCTCCCTATCAAAGCCTCAGCCCTTTTGCATATGTGTGCAATGCCCTCTTTTAGATTTGGTCTCCCTCCTGAAGAAACTATTGCTCTGGATACAGTCCAGTATCAGATTTTATTAGCTGGGGTTATTTTTGTTAGTAGAACAGGAAGGTCCCATTCTTTCCCCGGTAACCCTTGAGTCTCTCCCAGCAATGCATTTCTATTATATATCTATGGGACTGTTTTTCTCTGAGGGTTCAAGGTGATGCCTCCTCCTCCTCCTAATTTTATTCTCACAGCAACTCAGATCAAGAATGAGAATAACAGAATAACAGAGTTGGAAGAGTCCTCAGAGGTCTTCTAGTCCAACCCCCTGCTCAGGCACGAAACCCTATACCATTTCAGACAAATGGTTGTCCAATCTCTTCTTAAAAACCTCCAACGTTGGGCAGAGGGATGATGCAGGTGGCGCAGCCTCGCAGTCCCTGGCCGGCCCCCTGCCTGCTGGCAGCCACAGCAAATGAAACACCTCCTCCCCAGGCCCCCATCCATTTCCCCCCTGGCATCTGGACAAACCTAGGCAAAAAGCCAGCCATGTGAGGAGTGTCTGGGAGGAGAGGGGTGAACCAATGGTGTTAGTACCGGTTCGTGTGAACCGGTGTGAACCGGCTGAATCCCACCACTGGTGTTGGGGCACTGAAAGTTAAGAAAATGTGAATGATTCAAAGTCACCCAGCCAATTCTCCTGATCACCATTCACCCTGATCTGAACTTCTTTGGGCTTGGCCATTGGAAGCACCCCCTCCAATTCTACTTGGAAATCCTATCAAGAAGCTCACCACTGATTTTTTTTTAAAAAAAACACCATATTTTTCGGAGTATAAGACGCTCTGAAGTATAAGATGCACCTAGCTTTTGGGGAGGAAAGCAAGAAAAAAATATCTGCCTCTGCCTCCCAGCAATTTGTCTCCTTGCAGCAAACAGCAAACTGCCTGGTCAGCTTCAGCACAGCCTAATTAGCACAAGCAGCTGATTGTTGGTTGGATTGGCCTCCTGATGATCAGCTGTTTCAGGCTGCAGGGATTGCCATTGCCTATTGCCACCTCTGTGCACCCCATTTTTGGCCTCCACATCCCATTTTCATCCTCTGCACACACCATTTTCGGCCTCCGCATGCCCCATTTTCCGCCTGTCCCAATCCCTGCTGCCTGGAATGGGCCAAAAGTGGGGCATGC
>JANHFL010008224.1:0-11456 GCA_032468155.1 Oxyrhabdium leporinum
CCATGGTGATACACCAAAAACTGTAGAGATCACTCTTTGCTTTGATTTTGGAATGCTATTAATGTCATTTTAAAAAGCTCTGTTTATTTCTCTGAAAAGACATTTCTCCAAGATGTGTGACTGGTCTCTTGATTTCTTTCCTTCCCATAATTTTTATCACTTTTCTTGTTTTAATATAGTATCTGTTTAATTAAAAGAAAAAGTAAGGAAGCCAGAGTCCTACCCAGGTTATACCCCTCCATCCAAACAATCTGAAATAAAGTATATCACATTCTGAACATCTGAAAATATTATTCTCTAAGAACAGGCTATTACCCCTTTTCAAATTAAGTCTGCCAGTTTGTAACTACGGAATGTTTTTATAGATGGAACACAACATCTGTTTTTTCCAAAATATCAAGCATTTAGGTAGACGAAGCCACCATTTCCATTTGAACTTTACTAAAAATAAACATTACAGAGAAGTTGAAATAGCAAAAATGTTGGGTTTTTTTCCCCTTTTCCTCTGTCTTTTCTATATTGTACATTCAGTACGCTTGTGCATCTGAATAAAAATAATTTTGCCCTGTGCTGTTATGATGAGATCAATGCAGTTTTTTAAAAAAATGATACAAAGATTTTCTATCCTAATCTGGAGAAAAAAAGAGTATGTGGCCAGTGGAGGGATGGGGGGGGGGCCCTTCATTCAGCACTGCTGTCTCCCACTTAATGAATATCAAAGTCCTGCTCAACCACATGTCTGTTGGGTAACCAGGGATAGCTGTAATCCTAGCATGAGCTCTCTACACTGAATAGTTATATTTGTCGGCAGTAATACTGGGGAGAAAGTTTCTCTCCTTTTCTTCTCAGGGAACTTGTCATTGGTTTTCAGGTATTTGAAATTTGAAAAATTGGCAGATATTCAGTACACTTTGATTTTCCGTTTCTTGCTAGCCTTGTCCAGGCAAGATATGTCTTATCAGATAACATGCTGCATTAATCAAGATTATTTCCTTATCTATTTTATATCTTTTATATTTTCTGGGCATAAAGCACAAAGTGAATTGTTTCTGAAACACACACAGCTGGTAGAATCACAATAATATTACATTTATATGAAATATTCTATGTATCCTGAATATATTATAACAACTTGCTCGTTTCGAAGAATGCCCCAAAGGAAAACTTCAGGTAGTATACACTTTCTATTGAGAGCATTTAAAATTAGGTTGATTCTGATGCTTGGCATGTAGAAAACAGACACATTTCACAGTAGCACAAACTGTACAATTTTATGCTTTGCTCCTCTGTCTGCTCTTGTTTTTCCAATAAATGCAGTTCAAGGTTAGGTGGAAAACCCAGATGCATAACTACAAACTAGTGTCTGGCTCAATAGTAGTACTTTTGATTAGGAGCCTCCCAGAATTGGTTAAAAGATGGGTGGCTATATAAATCAGGGGTCCCCACCCCTCTCGGCCACAGCTCACTACTGGACCATAACCTATTTGGAACTGAGCCCCACAAGCAGCAGGCCGATGTGCATGCATGCATGCACAGCTCGACCTGTGCGAGCAGCAAGCCAGCACGCATGCACACATGTACACAACTCAACTTGTGCAAGTCAAGCTGCTTGCGTGCAAACCAGTGCACCACTTATGCAGCCTGGTTCCCCTGTCCCACCCACTGAGCCACCAAGCCACAAAGGTTGGGGAATGCTGATATAAATGTTTGAATAAATAAACTCAATATTTATGAGAAAGATCTGGGTGTCTTGCTCACAACAGGTTAATTCTTAGCAAACAGTATGTTTCAGTTGCCCAAAGAGGTAGTGCAATGTTGAACTACATCAATAAAGGCACAGTGTTCAGATCATGGGAATTGCTAGTTCCACTCTATGCTGCACTGGTCAGACCATAACAGTCAATATTGTGTCCGGTTCTGATCATACAGGTGCTATAGTCTTTGACTTATTACTACCATTGAAACTGGAATCTTAGTAGTTGCACACAGTGGTTGTTAAGAAAGATGCCTATGTGACTGCTTCCCTCAGCAACTGCAATCCTGGCATTTCCAGTTGCAGTCATTAAGCAATCTTCCAGGTCATTAAGTGGATGGAGCAAAACGGCTGCTTGCTGAGTTCAGCTCCCTTCCATGTGTGAAGGGGAACTCCCCTGAAGGACTGCAGAAACAGAGCTCAGATCTTTGGGATTTGACTTTCATTTCTGCATTTTGCATTCTGCTGGAGGAGTTCACCTGACCTCTTTAGGCAGTCCTTTTGTTCTTGAAAGTCTACCTTTTGGGGGGGGGAGAGAATCATAGCTCCACACAGAGCTGAGATTCCTTCTCAGTTGACATTCTTTTTCAGCAAACAGCCATTTCACGCTCAAAGATCTCCCTACTGGAAAGGAATTGTAACCTTCCACAATGACTTTCTGGAAGCCAGCAGAAAAGATTGCAAATGGCGACCACATGATTGCGAGGTACTTGGTGAGTAGTTGTAAGTGTGAACATATTGCGAAGCACCCAGTTCATAATCATGTGACCGCAGGGGTGGTGATTTTGCGATAGTAAGAAGTGCTACATGGGCCATAAAGCACTCATTCCATGGCTGTTGTGATGCTGGAGTAGTTTTAAATGAACAGTCATAAATTGAGGACTACCTGAAGAAGAGGACACAGAAGAACTGAAAACAATGCATTCAAGAGTGAGAAAGAGGCTTGGAGATTAAAACCAGTAAAGAACAATGAAAGGAACAGGGCATGTATAGCCTAAAGAAGAAAAGGCTAAGGGGAGTGTTGATACCATATCAGTCTTCCAGCACTTCAAGGGTTCTTACAAGGATTGGGTAGTGGTGGATTGATTCTTCATAGATACCAAGGGTAATTGCCATGATGTTGCTCCCATTACTCCCAACCTCTGCTGGATGTCAGTCCTGTGAGCTAGACCACATCAGGAAACCAACTTCGGACTGATGACTTAAAAATAAAAAAAAGGAATAATAAACCAAGGGACTGCCTTCAATAATTTTTTTATATTGGATTTACAAATGAGGTTTGTTAAAGCTTGAGTGAATCTTGTGAGAAGGAATAAAAAAATGAAATCAACATTCACTTGAATGATCTAGATTGTTAGAGGAAAGGAAGGAATATAACGTTTGTTTATTTAATCAAGAATAAAATAGATATGCTGTTATTTCCAGAAATCCTTAATGAATCTTTGCTGACACTAAGACTGAAATGACAATGCTCTATTACTTTATTTATAGATAAGAGATGGGACATGGAATGAAGAGATCATTGGTTGTAAATTAGAGGAGGTAAAAAAATGTTGAGATGAAGATTGTAAGTCACTATATTCTTTCTTTTCTCTCCCTCCCTCCCTTCTCCCCTTCCTTCCTTCCTTCCTCCTCTCCCTCCCTTCTCTACATTTTTTCTTGTCCTTTGCACTGTCAACTCTGAAGTGAACCTGGCTGAAGCCATCTTTTCCTCATTCATAGCTGCATGAACTTAGAAAGGGGGAAGGCAGGGGAGAAGTAGATAGACTAGTCAAAACAAAAAGTTTTCTTGTGAGAACCAAGGTCATCCCAACAGTTGGCAAGTGAAGGAGGAGGGAAGTGACTGAGCAGCCTCCCAGCTGCTTTCATTGGACAATGTGACCAGTGACATCTGGGGAGGGAAATATTTGCTCTTTTAATTAGGGGGAAAACCGCAGGAACTTTTAGAGTTGGTTTTCACTAGTGTGCCGATATGATGTATCCAATAAACATGTTCTTTGGGGAATCTACCTGTCTTGGAGTTCTGCTTTTGATAGATGCATTACTCAGAACCCTGACATGCACTTTTTATTATTTTTTAGTTTGTGATAGTTTTTACTACTTCAGTTACAATCTTTAATTCATTTGTTAAAAAACAAAATCAACTCCAGAGGGAGATTAGGGCTATAATCTTTTTTTTTTTGAGATAGCAACAGAATCTTGCAAGCCTGACTGCACTTGAACTCCCCTTCCTCTTACATCCCACTGAAGCAGGAGGACCCTACCTGAGTCTCTTCCAAATACCATCTTGCTTTCCAGGAGTTTCAGCCCTTCTTTCTTACAAAACAATTCTTGCCTCGTTCCCACAAGGGAAAGCATTTCCCTGACTCTCTATAACAGTGAAGTGTACCTCTCTTGTGGAAATGCAGACAAGAGCCCAGGGGAAATTAAAGAAGCTTTTAGTTACATTACTACACTAAATCCACCTTTCTCAGAGTTATTATGATTAGATTAAAGCAAAGCGTGATGGCAAATATTTAGGAACCTCTGCTCTACAACCAACCAATTGATTAACTTTGCCTAATAATTAGGCCAGTCCTAATAGTGACATTTGTGTTATGTACTGTAGTTGCTACAATTGGACTTGGATCCATATCCAAACCCCACATCCCCCTTCAGGTCTGGAGCAGACTGAGTCGTTTTGTTCCTAAGTACAACTGTCTTCAAAGGACTGTGATGGCAAGGATAAAATTATGGCAGTCCACAGAGTTGTTTTGAATTTTCAGAGAGCAGGTGAGCTTTAGATGCAATGAATACATAATATTTATATTATATAAATTGTATTATATAGGATTGTATTTGTACTGGAACCCTGAATTTTAGTACAGGTCAATAATTTAAGGTTAATTGAGGTAGAAAGGAGAAGGGAGTGTTGTGAGATTTTCTCTTAAATTATACTCAAAGGAATGACACGTGTAGCAGTTCTAAGAGGTAAATTTGTTTTCTTTCAATTTTACCCCTTAATTTGTCAACAGAACTTGGGGGCTGAAATTAAAGGAAGTGTAAGCATGAAATATTTTTCTTCTCCTTCCCAGCTACTGACTTTGTTGATATGTTCTGTTGAAAAATATGTGTCCTCATTGCCTGCCTTCTGAAACCAGTTATCTTGCACACTACTTTCATTATAATCTTTTGAACATGAAGATTCTGAGTAACAGTTTTATCAGTCCAGCAATTCCAGATGTCTGGTATCTATCTGCTTCAACAGTTTTTTGTTTTTTTAAATTCTTTCTCACTTGATCACGCTAAGCCATACTTTAAAACTCATGGCTTACTGAATTAACCACAAGTGGCTGGGTTTACATGCTATGAACCATGGATTGCAGATTACAGTGACTAGTTTACAAAAATGTGCTAAGTGCAAATAAAAGAAATCATATTGTTTGACCTAATATATGAGTTAAGCCTTATCTCCATTTGGTTTCTTTCGATAGAACAGGATTATTTCCGAATCTTGATTGATACATGATTTTTCTCCTGCTGTTGGAATGGTGCATATATATAGTCCACATTCCCTTAAATTCTTGAAGAAGAGTTACATTATGTCTTGTCCCCGTATTTGGGGTTTTACATGACTTCTGCATACCCTTCTTGGATTTCAGTTTTTACACAGTTTATATTCTATGTAGTATGTTGGTTAGAGCTACTTATTTGGGCTATGAAAATGCACTAGATGGCAGGAAATAATTTGTCTGGATGACCATTAGTTGGCAGTTTAGAGGTTCATCTTTACTGCCAACTAATAGTCATCCAGACTTTTTCAATCCAGACATGAGTTCTCTGAACTGGAAGTGATTCTTTTCCAAGCATGATTTTCAGAGTTCTTTTTAACAAGATTTATTGAAAAGGATTTAAAGCCTAAGCAATTAAACTAATTTTCCACTTAGAACCAGTCAGTATCTCTGGTGTTCTATAAGACCACAATTTGGATTGAACTGAACACTTTATTTGACCAAGTGTGGTTAGACACACAAGGTATTTATCTCCAGTGCAGAAGTTCTAAGTGTACATGCAAACCAACAGAATAATGATATTCATCACCATAATATTACCATTAAGAGGGAGGAGTAAAGATAATGATAAATAATAACACTGCAACCATACTGCATGGGTAAACATACATTTCTTTCTGACATCGTTATACGGGCATGAGGAAAAGGGACTTTCTGTGATGGTAACAAGGTTGTCTACAGCTGGCCAAGGGCACTTCCAGCTACGGCTGCTTTGGTCAAATAATGGAAGCAGCATCATTCTGTTGCACCTCAAGCTCTGATCCTTTTGAATGTGCATACGATGTCATGTTACACATTCAAAAGATATAGGCTTGCATCCCAATGATGGGATGTTGCTTTCATCAGATTGACTGGTTTGCTCTCTCTTGTAGACATCACTGCAGCTGTTTATTTTTGTAATAGTATTTTGAATCTTTAGTGGACTGAGAACCAGTTCTTACAACAGATAGAATAGCTTGCTGCAATGAAGGACTGTAATTTCCCCCTATGCACCTCCCCCACCTGCAAGCACCGAAATCTGAGGCTCATAAGATTGTAGACATAGTCATTTCCAAGATACCCAGTCAACTGTTACCCAACAGGGTTTTCTTTTTTTGCAAACAAACCCTCACATCCTCTTCGTATACTGTAAACACCTTTACAACACAGATTGAAACACACATCTTGGAAGAGTAAAGTGCTGTGATTAGCAGGATAATTTTCAAAAGAAAAAAAAAAGTCTTCCTGAGGTTTCCCCATCAATTCTGATGGCAGGTGTAGCCTGCATTCATACAGCCAAATTTACAAATTGGTGACCACCTATAGGAACTGTAGAATTAGAGCCACCAGATTTCTCAGCTGGAGTCCCCAGGACCACAAGGGGAAGGTGCTATTGCTTTTGTGGCCAGAATGTCACTTCCCTAGATTCTTGAGAAATATTGTTTAATTACAGCACACATACTCAGTGTTAAAAAGCGGGAAACAATGAATTTTAAAAACAACTTACCATAATTTGAAACCAGTTTAGTAATGATTACTAATACATGCAAATACTATTTAAAACCACAGAATACTGTAGGTAAAACTTTGTAGAATATGGAGCAAATGCAATTGCACAGGAGGAGAACACCTGATTTCCACAAATGAGATCTCAATTCATTTTCTGATTCATCCATTGACATTGGAAAACATCTAGCTGAAATATCTGAAACCCTAGAGAGTGGAGCTTAATACTAAGAATGATGATGGGCTGTGGATGGAATGTGGACCAAACTGTTCTCAAACTGCTTCCTATCCCCCTCTGACTGTACAGTACAGGATTTTATCAAACCAAGCAATATAGCTGTGCACTAGACTGCACTTTAAGGCACTGTTGTAGGGATGGTTTCTTTCTTCTTTTTTTTTAAAGTAAAGCTTTAAAAAGTATGCAGAGTATAACTTGCAGAATTCTTTCCAATCCCTTTACCAGCAATAACTCAAAAATATTTGGGGAAGGGGAAGGATGTAAGAAGCATGGAGAGTGTTGCATTTCTATTTATCATATTTATATTGCCACCCATCTCACAATGCTTTGAGTGGTATATAATAAAATCCATGAAATAGCAGTACAAAAAATAGCAGTTAAAAACACAATTAAAAGGAGGAAGTATTAGATATTACCAAAAAATGGAATCTTCTCATCAACTCATCATTTCCTTGAGGGTCTAAGCCTATTGACACAGCCAGGTTTTGACGGACTTAGAGAAGGATGGCTCTATTCTGGGTTATGTGACCTGGAGGGAGGCTTATAACTAAACAGTCACCATCATTATAAGCCATTGTCTACCTGTCTGTACCCACAAGGGGGGATGTTTTTCCCTTCACAATCCAAGTCAGATCTAGTCCATGTTTGGACTCAGTCTTTCTTTTCCCCAACCCTGAATTTGATCCTGTTCTGTTCAATTTTTGGAGAGGTATTGTGTTGATAGATGAACAGACTCCCGCTCCCCCACTTTATATTACTTTTTCCAACCTTCTTTTAGGTTGGAAAGCATAACAAGATTCATAGTTAGAACAGTTTCAGTAATCTCCCTAATTTGGCACTTCCTGTTCTGTTGGGGCTACAATGGCCCAAACTTCTGACAAAAGTGTACTCCTGGTGTATTTGGACAGGACACAGTTGGAGAATTCAAATGTGGGAGGCTTAAAATTATCCCTAATTCTTCTGATCTAGTTTACTACACTAAAGGAATAGAATTAGGCTGCCACAATCCATATAACCATGGCACCAATAATTAAAGTTAGAATTGTACTTCCATCTATTAGTTGTCCACAGTTTTATAGCCTTGATCGGAGACTCATTTCAAAGGATGAGGCAGCAAGAAGCACATTCAGACTTCCAAGGTTCTGTTACTAGAGCTGTTAGAAAAGCAAACAAAAAAACAAAAATAGTGCTGATCTATCTTGTAAAAAGATGTTATGTGAAAAAGGAACGGCTGTGAGGGAAAACAATGCAGAGCTGCTACCAAAAGAGAAGTCAGATCAAAGAAATGTGAATTCTGGGGCTATCAGCCCTCCCAGGTAAACCAGGCAGGAAGCTACTAAATGAACTAAATTCTACTTTATTGTAAGTTACATTGCCAGAATTTTGTAAGTCTGAAGTCACAAACGGAGATGTTTTCTCATTATTTTCTCGGCTCAGTCTTAAGCCCTGCTTATCTGATCATTGCTTTGGCAGTGTTTGTTCCTTTGCCCTCTACATTATTTTCTATTTATTGGCTTAGCTAATCACTTGGTGCTAACTCAGGCTCAGGGAGATTTCCTTCTAAAAGGACAATACATCTTTCACTTGCCTGGTTGCCTGATGGATTGGAGTTCAACCTTCCCTATCTCCCAGGGTTAGGCAAAGCTAAGAACTACCAGTGATGAATTATATACTGATCTTCTACATACATGTTTAGTTTAGTGGTGGACAGCTTGACAGAAATTAACATTTTCTCTTTTTCTCAAGCAGAATGGAGGTCCTCTCTCCAAATATTACCTGCTAAGCATGCAACTTCCATCCTGTGCCTTCTAAAGAGAAACTAATCCTGTTCCCATTCTCTTAAGATTTTTTTTTAACACATTCATATTCATTTGTATCACATAAATGCAGTTGCCTCATATTTATCTAATTTAGCAACTAAGATTTGTTCGGTGACATCCTTGGTATGTTTCCCCACGTAACCCTTCTTGCATTGTGCTTCCCTTCCAGTAGCTGCTGGTAGCCTCTTACTTAAGAGGTTAAGAAGTTTCTGCAATGGCACCAGAAACCTGCAGAGGGAACAAAGAGTTGGTTAAGAACTTAAGCTATTGCGCTCAGTTGCTTAATTCTCCAGTTAGACAAGACAAAGCTAGATGAAGGACGCAATGGATGCATATTTTCTTTCTTGCAGAAACTGTTGAGCACCAATTACAATCTGTTTGAGGAGTGCTTCCCACCCTGCTTTATACAGCTATTTGTTCCTTTGATGACTTTCAATGGGAGAAAATGGGAGCTGTGGCCTTAGGTATTGATGGATTCTAACCCTCATCAGCCCTAATCCTTAACCAAGTAATTTGGGACTTAATAGGACTTGGAATCAAACTCCAATAACATCCAGAGTCTTAGATTCCCCGTCCCGATTCTTCTGGCAGTTGAGTCTTCACCAATGGAAATCTTCAGTTGATGATTTGTAGACATCCAGCCACTGTTAAAAGGGTAAAAAGGCTGATCCCAAAGGTGCTTTTTCAAAAGGGAAACTTTGTTTTTCCTTGAAGACATTTTGCTTCTCATCCAAGAAGCTTCTTCAGTTCTGACTGAATGGGGGAAGATGGAAGGATTTATATGTCTTGCAGTCATCTGGTTGTTAGCACTTGTTCTGAAAGTCACTGAGGCCACTTGGAGATTTATCTGTGCCCTCTGGGGTCATCTGAATAGTGCAAATGGGTGTGGAACTTCTGAAAGGACTGTGCTTAAACAGGAGATAGGTGGTGTGGTATCCCTCCCTCTTTGTTGAGAGAGGGCTGTTCAAACTTAATGGCCTCTTTGAACCCACTTTCAAAGTCCACACTCTTGATAGAGAAGACTGAAAGAGGGGTCAAAAAAGCCATCTACATTAGGAACAACCCTGTCTCAACACAGGGGGTGGGATATACACCCTATGTCCTGTTTACACACATCTATGTCCTGTTTACAACACGGTTCTTTCAGCAGTTCCAAGAAAGTTCCACAGCCATTTGCACTATTCAGGTGACCCTGAGGGCAGAGATAAACTTTCAAGTGACCTCAATGACTCTCAGAATGAGTGCTAACAACCAGATGACTGCAAGGAATATAGATCCTTCCATCCTCCACCATTCAGTCAGAACTGAAGACGTTTCTTGGGTTAGAAGCCAAACGTCTTCAAGGAAAAATAAAGTCCAGTTGCCTTCTGAAAAACACACCTCTGGGACAAGCATGATCTGGATGACTGAGAATCTCCACAGACATGTAGAAGGCTGAAGTTTCTCTTCTAGAACTTCGGGCTATGGATATGGTGCAAAATCGTAATTGAAATAGTAAACAATAAATCAGGGAATCGTGTCACATTCCATCAAGAGAGCGGGGGGGGGGCGTCAATTTTAGGGCAGCTGTTCCAGCAAGGTGTGACAAAAGGAGAACAAACTGGAGGCACTGCTTTTGTTACTAAGAGATCCAGTACCTTGGATTCACCTTTTCTCTCATTTATCACATGGCAATGCTAAGTTCCATCAGGCTTCCTGAAGTATTTTGATCTCATGTGAACACTACAAGAACTGCACTCTACTTTGGAGAGCTAAGGGCTTTGCTTCTTGCCTTCTCCCTCTTCACATCTTTCCTTTTGTATCATTTGGTTTTCATGTAAATCTCGAAACAGGGACTGACACTGACTGTTTTTAAAGTAACACAAGTTGTCCTGGAAGTGGGGGGGGGGGGTGTTGTGTGAAAGTTTCTGGGGAGGACCATTTTTAAACAGAGAATGAAAGTTTTGCCTTTTCAACTTCTTTTCATAAAAGATACCGGTAAGACAAATATCTTATTGGCTTTAACAGGAAATAAATAACCACACAGCTAAAAAAAAAAGGGGGGGGGCGCGAAGGAAACATCTGAAATAGTTTACCATTTGCCAAACAACACATCACATTTACCAATATATACCAAGCATATTCACTTATAATCAGTTAGACCTTTTTCAATTGAACTTACATCCAGGAGAAATGGAGTTCTGTTTTTGACCCTTTCAGCTGGCTGTCTAAACAGACAATGCTATTTAAAATCCCATTAATGACCATTTTGTTTCTGGCAGGTGGGAATTATGGTATGACAAATGAATGAGGGAAGCCTGACTTTTGATGCCCATAGACAAATCTGCTGTCAACCCCAGGAACTTTCCTTTCATTGTTCTGTTCTGTTTCTTAGAAAGAAGACATCCTTTGCCCTTTGACAACAGAATGGTTATTTTTTAAATTTTTCAAATCCATCTCTCTCTCTCGGCACAGACACACAGAGACACACACGCATATACACATGTGTGTGTAAATCAAATCCATGTACATATCGGTATGTATATATGTGTATGTGTGTATACACCCCCCCCCCCCGGTACAGACAGATAAATATGACAATATACAATTTGGAAAGTGTACCATTTTGG
>JANHFL010008224.1:23629-35545 GCA_032468155.1 Oxyrhabdium leporinum
GAGAGAGAGAGAGAGAGAGAGAGAAACTACTGATGAGTAAAAAGTAAAAGAGATAAATCACTTTGCCCAATTAGATTCCACTGCATGCAGATTGCAAATCAAGATATTTAACTGAGGTAAAAGTATAGAGAGAAGGAAAAGCAGCCTGGATTCAGATAAGCCAGATGGAAGGATGAGACCCAGCAGACAGACAAGAGAGTGAAGGGATATGTTATACGAGACTCTGGCGGAGAACCTATGTTCTGTGGTCATTTTTATTAGGGAAGGTGTACAGTTATTTTGTTTCAATACGTCCTGTACTTTTGAGATATAGTGCATCTTTAAGGAGCAAGCCTCCTTTTGCCTCTGAGCAAGCCTCTGAGCAGGCAGAGAGGGTCATTCCACTGAATTCAATTGTTTACTATTATTTAAATGTTTTTCTTGGGTTCTGGGTTAATACTTCCTCTATTTTGTTTTCTTAATGCAAATAGTAAAGTAAAGCTGATCATGTGTCTGATCATACCTAGTCTTTTTTTTAAAAAATAAATAAATTGGGAGCCCCAGGACAAATGGAGAAAATTGCCCCTTGGTGCCATTCCCCAACCCTTTGGTTAGAGGAAGACTTGGTAGCAAGCTTATTTAAACTGAATTAGCTAAAAACTGGAGGAATCTCCTTGGGAGCTTCTTGTGAAGCCAATTCTAAGAGAGGATCTGCCTACTTTTAGAGTTTGGTTGATTATCTCGGATCCACTGGAAGAAGTGTCCAAGGACGGTGTTTGAGCTTTCCTGACCTGTAACGTATGTAGTATGTGTGTCCCCCCCGCCCCCAAGTATGAATTTCCAAAGCTAAAACCAACATGGAAGAAACCCGTTATCAATTCCTGTTGGGCTCCCTTTACTCACTGCAGTAATTCCAAAAGTTTGATTTTCATATTGCTGATGAGCGTTCCTTGCTCCGACAGCTCCTCTTTCAATTTCTCCTTCTCCTTCGATTCCTGGCAGTTTTTCTCCAGCAACAGTTGCAAGTGTTCCTTTTCTCTGTGTGAGCTAAGCGGGAAAAGAAAGGCTCGTGTAACTCAGGGTCTGAATATCAGAGCTGTGGAATGCTTCGCAGTTCCTTCCCAAAATGTGCTTTGGATCTCTTTCCAGTGGAGAGAGGAAACCTATGGATCTTCCATATGGCATTCCCCCCCCACCCCGGATCCCTGTTTTTATTCCATAGGTAATCCTAGTGATATCTAGCAGAGGTGGTAGCTCCCAGCATCTCTCATTATTAGACATACTGGCCAGCAACCAGAGGTTGCAGTTCAATAATATTTGATGGATTACATAGGTTCCCCTGCTCTAGTTTAGAAGTAAGAAGAAATGCTACCAGTGCAATTTAAGCCCTGGTTTAGAATCTATTCGAGTGTTTTAGGCTGCTGATTGCCTATTGTTGCAATCTCTGTGATCCCACTCCTTTTCCAGAATCAAACAGCAAATAGATATGCCAAGACATATAATTTAATTTAGTCTACACTGATCATTGCAGATGCCCTTCTTTTCACTGGTAGCAGCCCACTGTCCAGTGAAATTGTCCCTCAGTTTCAGGTTCACTATATCGGAGCTTGTGTTTGTGTCCTTACCATTTAAAGCAAACGAAAAGCATTATCAGAAAGCTTTATAAAACATCAGCGCGGAGATGTTAAACTATACGCAAAATATAAGCGGGATGAAAATGAGAAGTCCTCGATGGGTGAGAAAGCTCCCTGTTCTTTATGTTTCAAAATGGAATATAACAGAGTTCCTCACATCAAGTCACACCTTTTGATCTACAGCCCCTCAGAGATGTTTGCAGGGACTAGTAATACCTCTCTGACATTTCAGGCAAAGTTGTTTTGTCTTCAAGCATCACTTGAAGATGCCATGGTTTGTGAACCTTGAGCTCTGAATGCAAGACGTGTGCTCTGTCACTGAGTTATGACCAGTTGCCTAAATATAGCTATAAATATAATGGGTCCGTGCCCTCACCAGTTCAGCTGCTCCATAAGATGTCCTATTGTTTTGTCCTTGGCTATCAACATTTTTTTTGCTTGGCGGACATCTTCTGTCATTTTATCCAAATGGCCAGCTAGACTCTGGGAAATCAAGGATGACAAGAAAGCACAGCAGAGGATCACCGACTGTCAGGCAGAAAGCATATACCCCCCATCTCCTGGAAATAAGGATTATCGTCACGACGTCAGTTCTAGCAGTACTAGCAGCTCAAGCCTTTTGGCTAATTAAGACTTGATTCTGAACCCTCAAATCCGTCAGTCATGTAATTGCTACATGCTGACTTTCATTCTGCCCAAATGCAGAGAACTGTGGCTATTGCCCCCACCTCCAAGCCAGCTTCATCTTACGTTAGCTTTACAGCAAAACTCTCCGAAAACTCTTCCATTCTGGTAAAGTCTGTGACCTCTATGCAAACCGAAAGGAGATAATTTACCAGAAAACTAGCAAAAATTCCTTTTAACTTTCTGGGAATAAACATATAAACATCCCCCACTGAGCTCATTCTCTAAGTAATCCTAGTGATATCTAACAGACATGACATCTAGGAATCCTTTGGTAAAGACATCTCGGTACCTTCTAGTTTTTTAGTATAAGGCTCGCGATGGGTCTTATCCTGTTTTAAAAGATAAATATCAAGTACACATGGAACCATCCTCAGGGTTGTTGGTGGTGCCCTATTCTTTAGGTGTCATAGAATAATAGGCACCTACCTTCTCATGCACTTCAATTCCCTGTGTGGCACTCTCACCGGTCTTTACAGATCTTTCCAAATCCTGAAGCACCTCAGTCTGAATCTCTTTCATTGTCAAAGGTGGTCTCGCTATCCCCTCTGTGGCAATGCCTCTTTCCTTGGCAGGAGCCCTGGCTTCCTTGCTTTTGCTCTCACACGCTAGATGCGTCATGGTGATGGAAGAAACTGGTGCTACCTGCAGAACAGCATCTTCTGTGGGACACTTCCAGCATTGCTCCAGTTCCTCACTCAGCTGTTTTGCTACACTGGTGGTTTGCATTTTCTCCAGCTGCAGCTGCTCAACTTGATTTTTCAGCTTCTGGCACTCCTCTCTTAGTGTGGAAGCGATGCTCTCACTTTTCTCCTGTTGGGTTTTCTGTAGAGTTTGGCTGGTGGCCTTCAACGTCTCCAGCTCGCTTTGAAGCCATGCCACCTCCTGAGCCTGCACTTTCAGGCTAGCGTTAGCACTTTCTGTCTGTTTTACCAAGACTTCTCTTTCTCCAAGGGCTTGTTGCAGAGTGGCTTGGAGCTGCTGCTTATCCTCTTGAAGCCTGACTACTTCTTTTTCAAAAATATTCAGCTGGCCTGTGAGCGTCTGCAAAGTTCTTTCCCATCTCCTCTGATCCTCAAGAGTTTCTGCTTCCAGCTTGAACTTTTTGCTGGCCATTTCCTCTAACTGGGCTTCCAGGGTTGTGTTTTTCTCCAAGCTTTCCTTTAAGCAGGCCGATTGATCATTCAGCTCTCTTTGCAAACTCAGGGCTGCTTTCTCGTGGTCCCTCAGGGCTTTTTCCTGCTTCTCCAGAGACACTTGGACGGTGACAAGTTGCTCTTGACATACCAGCAGCTCTTTCTGAAGGTCTTTCCTTTCAAGCTTGGAAAGCACCAGACTTTGTTCTTGAGACACAAAAGTTTCCATAAGAGTCTCCTTCTCTTCTTCTAAATTCTTTATTTCAGCCAGACTCCTCTCTAGTTTTTCCTTAAGCGGATCTATTTCCTGTATGGTTGAATAGTCTTCTCTTTCCATCGCCCTGCAACATTTCTCTCCTGTCAGCTCCTTGACTGTTTCCAGTTGGCCATGTTGGCTCTTCATGGCTGCCACATGTTCTTCCCACCTCTCCAGGCTCTTCTCAGATACTTTTAATTTCTCCTGCAGTCCCCGACATTGAGAAATCAGTTGCTGTTGCCTCAAATCTTGGGCCTCCATACGTGCCAGATGCTTTCTCCTCTCTGCCTCCTGAGTACTCAGTCTCTGCTCTGCCTCTTTGAGAGCCTTCTCAGCAGCGTCCTTCTTGGCCCAGGACTCTTGACATTCCCCAGTCAAACTGACAATCTTACATTCTGCTTCTCTGAGTGCTTTTACAACCTTGGCCAATTCCTGCTGCTGTTTTTCCTGCTCACCCGTTTTCTCCTTCTGTTGCTCTTCACACTTTGCCAGCTCTTGTTTTAGAGAGTGGTTCTCTTTAGAAAGAGTTTGCTTTAGAGATGCGTTTTCCTCCTGTTGCAAGGCCAGCTTTTGCTGCAGAACGCTCATCTCTCCTATCAATGTCCCCAAGCATTCTTGTTTCTGCAAGCCGTCACCTTCCGTTATCTCATCTGCCTTCCTACAGAAGCCGGGTTTGGGCTGAGGATAACATAATCCTTGGAAAGAAGACGCGTCGCCTGGCTGCTCCTTTTCCAAACGGACCTGCAATTCACCATCGGTCCTCTTCTGCTCCTTGCCAGAAGGTGGACTCTGGACATACCTTTCCATAAAGGGATTCCGTTTCAGGAGGGAACCCATCTGCAAGAGACTGTTCTTTCTGCTTCGCCAGACTCCAATCCATTTCTCCAACGGCTTGTCCGGCCCAACCCTCGACTGACCATCTACCCTTGAATCAGGAACATCCATTGTTCTGAGCGTGCTTCTGTGTATGAAGGTGCTTCCTTGAGGAAGCCCATGTTCTGGGTTTGAGTTTCCAACCTATGATAAACGAATAAAGATTTGGTACAAGATGATACTACCCTGATAGAAATACTAAAAGATTTCAAGTTACGGTCGCCAAAACAATGTGCGTATTCATAAACAAAGCTTGATGGAATTCTCTTAGCCTGGGAACAAAACAGGGATGCTTCCAAATATTGCAGATGTAGTGTAAGCTGCCTGGAGTTGCCATGTGCAATTTGGGCAGCCATATAAATATGTTTAATAAATGAATAAAAATAGTAAACAATTACCATCTTCCCCATTAAACCAAGACCAAGTAAGAAAGAGGATCGAATACAACGGGTAACATACATATTGATAAATGAAGGGCAAGGTACACACAGCCAAGATTTTGCAACCTATCCCCATTTTTACTTGCCATAAACCTGTCTACTCAGATTCTCAGACAATTTTGCTCTATTGGCTGTCTGTCTGAGCAGAAATAAAGTTCCGTCTGTCTGCTTTCTTGGTTAAGAATTGCTGTAAAGAAGTACACAGCATTTGCAGAGCAATTTGCAAGTACAGGTAGTCCTTGACTTACAACAGTTCATTTAGTGACCGTTCAAAGTTACAAAGGCACTGAAAAAAGTGACTTATGACTGTTTTTTCACACTTACAACCATTGTAGCATCCTCATGAAGATCAAAATTCAGGACCTTGGCATCTGGTTCATATTTATGATGGTTATGGTGTCTCAGGGTCATGTGATCAAATTTTGTGATCTGCTGACAAGCAAAGTCAATCGGGAAGCCAGATTCCCTTAACAATCAGGCTACTAACTTAACAACCGCAATGATTCACTTAACAACTATGGCAAGAAAAGTTGTAAAATGGGGCAAAACTCACTTAACAAATGTCTCACGTATCAACCTAAATTTTGGGCTCAATTGTGGTTGTAAGTTGAGGACTTCCTGTATTCTCACTCTGCTTGAACATTCATTTTCCTCTCTCGGGATGAACTCTGCAAAGCCGGTGTTGCAAAAACGGAATGGGAAAGAAGATGGCTAGGACTGATTACAGAAACCATAATATCTCCATTACTTTTTCCCTTAAATACAAAATTGAATTCGTAACTTTTTCTAAATGTTTGCCTTTATATTCACATAAGAAAAAGGATTGTCTGGAATTGTTCCAAACATTTCTGCAGGACACCAGATTGGGAAAAATGGCTGTAAGTTAATCTTTTACAGGAAATGGAAGAAGTGACTTAATTTCAACTTTTGAAAGCCTGTTCCTGCAATTCTAAGTTTGAATACGATATACATCACGCATATTATTTATTTATGATAAAAATGAATAGGTAGCAATTTATGAATTTTTGTCCTTGAATCCATAATCAGTTTTGTGGAGAGTTATGTGGAAAGTTCTAAGCTTCTTTCTTTTAATAGTATGACAAAAAAATCTTGGGATAAACCAAGAATCCAAACCATTGCTGGTATCTTCTGGCAGGGAAAAAAATGTATGTATAAAAGAGGAAAAACTGGTATGGCCTCAAGACACACACTATACGGCTGATTACTGAAGGTAAGCAGGTGAGGCTTGGTCATTGGTTACACTTGGAGCCCATGATAGAAGAAAGGTTAAATAAATAAATAGTGTACCTTAGACAATCCATCCTCTGAATGGGTGTATTTTAAAGCTCTGGTGGAAAATTGTGGCAAAACTCTAGGAAAAATAACAATAATAGATCAAGGAGGAAACTGCTGACTTCTGCATCTAATCTCCTATTCATGCTCTGTTTCATAACATTTCTGGAGATCTCTCAAGATACGCTACTTGAAGTAATTTTGAACTGTGATCCTCCAGAAACTGCTAAACTGCAGCTTCTGGTATTTCCTATCATGGCTGCTGGAAATCTGTGTTATTTAGCAGCCACAGATTCTTAACCACTATGCTGAAGAGAGCATTACAGATTATGACATGGCTTAAATCTGTGAGAAGGGTAGAAAGGGCACATACACAGGAGCATTGTAGACTATTGCATAAAGGGACCACAAACAGTCCACAAGGACACATAAGAGTTGGTGCAAGATGAACATATATTTTATAATACTAGAGAAGCATATTGTAAGTAAATAACACAATAGCTAAAGCCGGATTATAATTTCCAGTGCAGCTGTCCTATCAAAAATATATGGCTCTTATGGCAGCATTTTGAAGGTTGGAGGAATATGCATTCCATAGTACATAGGTACCTGAACAATAAACCACAGAACTGTTGCCTTATATTGCTCCAAGATGCCTTATTCAGAAATATCAGTGTGAGGTGGCAATATGTGAATCTCTAGTTCCACACATTTGGGAAGGCTTGCATCTTGTTACTCACTCTGAGACTGTGGGCCATGTGGCATCCAAATCTTCTCTTCGGAGGGCCAGGTGGAAGGCAATGCCATCCAACTCATAAAGGGAGCTCAAAATGTCTGTCCGTAGCTTTTCGTCCAAGAAGGGGCTACGTGCATAGTACCATTCACTGCAGAGAACAAACCACAGAGCATACTAACTCCCAGTTGCCCATGTTACCTCCATTCCATTCCCATCATGGATCAGAGCCAAACAAATGTAACTGTCTTAGAAGGTGGGGGACCACCTATATATCATGAATCTTGAGAATGCAAGAGAAACTAATACCCTTAACATACGTCTACCACCCCCTTAACTCTGCCAACCAAGGATTGCCCTTCTAAATTGGGGTTAGCATTATATCGAGGCCCAGGGCAAAAAGAGTGCTAGAACCTTTAGTGAGATTCTCAAAGCCTATGTAAAAATTTAATTAATTAATTAATTCATAAATTCATTCATTCATTCTTGTGTTTAAATAGTAACATTTAAGTATAATTTATTTAATTCAAAAATAGTTGTTATCTTGGCACTAGCTGTTCCTTTGTTCTGATCCCAGCTCTTAGTTTTAAAAAAAGTTTACCCTGTGAAGATAGCTAGGGAATTCGCTAGGAGCATTTCCACTCTGCCATGGTTTTCATCCCACAAAACCTCAGAAGCAATTTGGCCTCTAACTCTATTTGAGTTGACTTGAAATGCTGAGACAAAGGGGTGAGTATCAGTGCCCTGAGCTACCACACTCTCTGCAACAACAAAAATCCCATCACCCCGCACTCCACCCCAAATGGAAGAAAGCGAGAGCAACAAAAACAAAGAAGGAGCCTTTAATACATCTTGTCAATTTTACACCTTTTACACCTTTTTAAACATTGTATAGAAGGGGATTTATGACAAGTCTTGTAAAATCACTGCATTACCATTTTCTTACAGGTCTTAAAAATCTGCAATCTGGAGAACAGGTGGAGGAAGAGCTCCCCTCAACGTGGAAGCACACAGATAGCTGAACTTTACAGTAGCTTTCCCTGCTCTCTACCTGAACCAGAAATAAATCAGCCCAACTCTCCCAACACGGTTGATGTGGTACAATACAGAGATCAAGCTGCTTCCAAACCGGTAGCAAATACTTGCAAGGAAAGGTTCTTACCTGGTGACTTCTGGTTCCATGAAGCAGAGCTGCAAGGTCTCAGCTAACTGTTGATGGACCAGGCAGTAGCGGATGAAAGCACGGCCTTTCCCCACAGCAGTTTTCAGCTGTCAAAGAAACAAATGTATGTTCCAACAAAAAACCAAAGTAGTAAAGAACTCCTTAAATTTCCCTATTTACTGAAGTTATTTATTTATACACTCATCTAACTTGGTTTATGTTTTCTTCTAAGCTCCCTGTAATTTGTCTGTCCCAATTGCTTCCACTGCAACAGCAATAGCACTTAGACTTATATACTGCTTCATGGTGCTTTACAGCCCTCTAAGTGGTTTACAGAGTCAGCCTATTGCCCCCAACAATCTGGGTCCTCATTTTACCCACCTCGAAAGGATGGAAGGCTGAGTCAACTTTGAGCCTGGTGAGATTCAAACTGTCAAATTGCAGGCAGCCGGCAGTCAGCAGAAGGAGCCTGCAGTACTGCACTCTAACCACTGCACCACTGTGGCTAGAAAGTAGTTCTAGTCCACTTTAGGCACACATCCAGCTGGGTGACCTTGGACCAGTCCGGACCTCTCTCTGAGCCCTAGATAGGAGGCAATGGCAAATCACTTCTGAAAAACCTTGAAACCAAGAAAACTGTAGGCACTTTTTCAGGTAGTTGCCAGGAGTAAAAAAACTGACTTGAAGCACCAATAAATAAGCAAATGAACATTACAATGGAAACCAACTGGGCATGGAGTACAGATAGTCCTCAACTTACAACAATTCATTTAGTGACCATTCAAAGTTACAACGCCACTGATAAAAGTGATTTAAAAGTGCTCCTCGTGCAGACAACTGTCACAGCATTTCCATAGTCATGTGGTCATTAATATATGGCCACAGCAGCGGCATTCTGGTGTATAAAATTAGCACCTTCCCCTCTCCTAGTAGAATGAAATATTTTGGGAAATATTAAAAAAGGCAGAATATTATATTTCCCTAAAGGAGAAACAAGCTCTTGGAAAGCAGCACCCACCTTTCTTAATAGCCCCAGCAGGACTGGGCCAGCCTATCTACAAGACAAAAGACCTTCAGCTCCAGGGTGATGGGATTAACCTTCATTCAATATCCAATACAGGACAAAAGCCATTAAGACACAACAGGAATTGCCCAACACCCTTTCAGAACACAAGCCCCTTCATTGCATCACCCAGCAAGCTTCAACCAAGCCTGGGACTCAGACAGCCTACAAAGTTAGCCGTGACCCATAAAAAAACCAATAAAATACATATTCTTGCACAGGAACAGGAAGTTCAAGTGCAAAGCCCAAGAGAGGGTATAAATACCTCTCTCTCTCTCAACTCCATGTGGTCAGCTGCACCAGGACCATGTGCTTGGTGGTTCTGTTCATCATTAAACCATCTTTCCAGTCGGCCTCCATGTTTCCAGTGTCTTTCTCTCAGCTTGGAACTGAACCAGATGGATATTGGGGTCATGTGATCGCCATTTGTGACCTCCACAGCCGGCTTCTGGTAAGCAAAGTCAGTGGAAGAAACTGGATTCACTTAACGACTGCGCCATTCAGTCAACAACTGCAGCGATTCACTTAACCAGCACGGGAAATAAAGGTCACAAAATCAGGAGCGACTCAATTTACAACCGCCTTGCTTAGCAACAGAACTTCTGGGCCCCATTGTGGTCATAAACCGAGGACCAGCAATGGATAGGAATGTCCAGTTCTGGACGCATCAAGATAAAAAGATGTTGCCCCTTTCAGAGAAGAGACGTAACTGACAAGGAGGCCTTTGTAGATTTACGAGGCGAAGAATTTCTTATGATCAGAGAGGCCTCTCGGGTCCAAGTTACAACTTTATATTTCTGGACACACACACACACACACAATCTCACACATCTATCCCTGTGTAATGTACCACATTAGAAAAGGTCCTAAATTTATGGAGAAGAGTTCAGTCCTTGTTAGACACCGATTCCCCTACCAGTAGCTCCTAGACGGAGAAAAAGGTGTCATGCTATTAATTCTGAGTTGTGAAAATACCCGCCATTGTCGATCGTCGCAAAGCTGGGTCTCGGTGCGAAATGTTGTCGGATATAAAGCACAATAAGACTCCACTCAGAAGCGCGAAAGATTATTTGTGCGAAGTGGCCCTGCTGCTCCTTTTTTAAAAAATATATATATATATATATATATATCTACTGCAAGATTGCCAGCGACCATAAAATGATTATTGAGTAATACAATGTTCCAAAAGAAAAGTGCAAGTGAAGTACATTGGGAGGATGGAGAGAGAAAGCTATTTAAGCAACAAAGTGCTTTTAAGTCTGAACAATTGAAATGAAAAAAATAATTGCATTCCCCGTTTTGTTTTGTTTTTTGTTTTGCTCCTCCAGCTTTTCTTATCAATGACTTTATCACCTTTGGGATTTTATTTTGCACGTTATTTAGGCTTCACCGTAATCCCTGCTATTCTGACATTGACACCTCCTTAATACCTTATCTAATGCCTCTGACACTTCTGGTGTGCGCCTGCCGCCCTTTTATAATAGAGAACGGCTTCAACAAAGGGGGAAAGGAAAACCGGACAGGTGGAGGGGGAAACATGGAGGAATTAAGTAGCCGCTCAGGATGCGGAACCAAGCAGGGGCCAAGGGGAAGGGGTCCCAGGGCGGCTATGTTCCCAACCGAGGCGAACTTTGCCATCATCTAACAGCTCCTGCAGCGTGTTGGTTGACAAAGAAGAATGGCGGATTCATTTAACGTGTGATGATCTTTTATACTATTAAAACTCTCGTTCTTGTAGCCTCAAGTGGGCAAAACGCCACAATATAGGACAAGACTTTTTTAGTCAGAGTATCTCAAAATGAGCTAATTGACAGAACGTGTCGAAAACCCAGAATTGAAATCTGGTAAATGTTATAAAGCATATTATGGCACAAGCATGATCATAAAGCATGGCATGACATCATATAGGTCAAAGTTCACCACCAATCGTTCCCGGTTGGCAGCCTAGGGTAGGGGGAAGGGCCAAAGAGGGGATGGTTCTGTGGGAGGGGTAGACGCGCGTGCCCGTGAACACCCACTGCTTGTGCGAGTGGGGCCACGAGGGCCCGCCACAAGGCTTGCGCGAATGGACTGCGAGTGCCCGTGCGAATGGGGCCACGAGCACCCGCGATGCTTGCGTGAGTTGGGCTGTGCATACTCATGCAGCCTGGTGGCCAATGGGCTGCAGCCCACAGGTTGGGAACCCCTGATATAGGTAGTCCTAAATAATCCAGAGTAAATGTTCCTCAATATGAACCAAGTTTGCAACTGATCTCACTTCTAAGGGACTATCTTGCTGGAAGAAATGTCTGTCTGGGTTCAGTTCCAAGTGGGAAGAAAGATATTGGAAACGTGGAGATTGCTTGGAAAGATGGTTTAATGGTGGACAGCAGGACCACATGATTCGAGGTCCTGGGCAAAAAAAAAGCACATGGGTCAGAGAGGGAGAGAGGTTTATAACACCTGTTGGGCTTCGAACTTGCTTCCTGTTCCTGTGGCAAGAAATGTATCCTGATTGGTTGCCAGTCTCCCATGGTTGAATCTTGCTGGGTGATGTAATCTAAGCAGGTGCCATGTGCTGAGATGGGTAGAGGGCAATTCCTATCATACTCTTCCGACAAGCCTTTCCTGACTGAGGGGTTTTTAAAGTTTTTAATTAATTTAAACGGGGTTTTTAATATTTA
>JANHFL010008225.1:5209-27830 GCA_032468155.1 Oxyrhabdium leporinum
CCTTCCCCTCCCTTCCATTTTTTTAATATGGGTAATTCATAGTGGCTAGACCCTCAGCATAGAACTATGCTTGGGTTGTTTTAGCCACAGTCTAAGAACGACTAGTCCTGAACAGTGAACCCACCATAGCCCTGTTGGAAGTTGAAAGTTTGAGATGCTATAAACATTTAAAATAGCTATTAAAAGAACGCTACACTGTTACATGTGCTAGAGATTAAAATGTAATTTATACCCAGCAGTTTTAAAAAATGAAAAAAATAGCTTATATAAAATTGGCAAAGTACAAAACTAGACAAAATGCAGAACTGCTAACTAACAAGCAAAATCCAACTTGGATTTAAAAGAAACCGTAGTGTAAAACAGCTCTGAGTCATATAACTTCAAAACTGTATCCTTAAATAAAACCGTTTTCATTATTTAAACTTTCTAGCACCTGCTTCAGAAAGCATGCATTGATTAATGGTTCTTGCACATTCTGCATGGAAATTAGAAGGCTTTCTACTTGCATAACAATCAGCCATGCTATACCTTACCATGGTCTGAATAAATCCTTCATTCCCATGTGCATTTAAATCCTTGGGTATATATGTATGCAGCCAGGGATCAATCCACGGCAAGAATAGGTATTGGGAATTTGAGTCTTCATTTATTTATTTGTTTAAAATATTTATAAAGCCACTCATCTTATAATGAACTCTGGGCAGCTCCCAAACAAAAGAGCATAAAAATCATTTTAAAACTATAAAACTAAACATTGCTAAAACAGAATGCCTATTTGTTTATTTGATTTCTACAGCTATGAGTTCTATGCAGAACAATTGACTTTGGACAGTGTGCATCATGGAAACAATTAAAAACAATACACCATAAATACATATGGGGGCAAGAGGCTGACTCTTTAAACCACTTAGAGAGGGCTGTAAAGCACTGTGAAGCAGTATATAAGTTTAAGTGCTATTGCCATTGATGTTCTGTACCAGCTGAAGCTTCCTAACGCTCTTCAAGGGCAGCTCCATGTAGAACTCATTGCAGTATTTCAGATGAGAGATAACAAGGGAATGAGTGACTATGAGCAAATCTTCCTGATCCAGGAATGGATGCAATTGGCACAGAACCCTAAGATGTGCAAAAGCTGTCCTGGCTACATCTACCACCTGCTCTTCTAGCAAGAGCCATGAGTTTAAGAAAAACCCTAGACTGCACACTGGTCCATCTGGGGTAGAGTCATCCCATCCAGGAGCAAGAGTGGAAAAACCGTATCACTGGAAGACCCAAATACCCAAAGCACTCATTCTTGTTTGGATTGAGTCGAAATCTGTTGCAACCCATCCAGACCCTAACCCTTACAGTTTCCAGACACTGAGACAGGACTATGCAATCTTTTGGAACAAGTTGCACTATGGAAAGCTGGGAGCATCATCTAGAGGGGCAAAACTTCCTTTCTGAAGAATCTTTGAACAGAGATCTGGCATACATAGCACATTATATTCCTAGTTTTTACTCTTAGGAGAAAAGGCTATTTATGACTGTCTCAAGCAACAGGGAATAGAATTAGCTCAGCAAGCACACTTGCTTTACAAGCAGTGGGAAAGAAATAGTTCAACAAACATTACCATTCAAACAGATTAATAAGTTTTATTTTTCATGCACAAACAGATTTGGGAGAGCTTTGTTTAATTTATAAAGAAGAAAAAAGATAGAGTTAGCATGTTCACCCTTTAATACATGAATTGGAACACTCATTTTAATCCAAGCAAATACCAAACAAAGCAAGAAAGGGGATCTGTCAGATGAAGCTTGCAGGCTACATAGACCAGGTGAAACTCAGTGGAGTGTGGATTTTAAACTGATATATTTAGAGAAAAAGTGGAGAAGAAATGGAGCAAAATCAAGTTGTAATTATCTGTTCTTATTAATTATTGGATCAAACTGGGATCCAATCTCTTAAAGAAGAAAATAGACAGAAGACCTAATTTATAAATGTTGAAGTATAACAACAAATGTTGCAGAATGAGGTTGAAAAATTGACCAAGTATTAATTTTACATTTCTTTTTTTTTCAGTTTCTTGTGGTTTTCTGATTTTGATACTGTTTTCTTCAGAAGTGAAAATCCACCACCTCTCTGAGAAAATAGCTAATTATAAAGAAGGAAGTTTTATTTTTAAAACTCACAGTGAGCAGTTTGCAAAATCCTTCTGGATCATCCTGGTGTGCTCATTAGTACACTTTATGAACATTCTGCTTATACGCCTGGCTGGATTTGAGTTTCCTTTTTCAAAATCAAAAAATTCTGAGGCACCAAATGGAGCAATGGATCTAATGTACTAAACATACTTTAAATCTTGATTAATGCAAATAATTCATCTTGGCTTTTTTCCCCAAAAGATGCAAAGAATACACATATTTAACTAATGTGTTTTGAGGCAGAAAGATACACAGCAAACAGTATGTAGTAAGAGCTTTATTCAGGAATATTATTTTCATTAGAGTATCACTTTTCATCACAACAATACAAAAAGAACATGAAACAGAACACCTGCAGCAATCCATAACAAAATCTGTTTATTTCCTATTTGCAAATTATATTGAAAAGTGTTTGTTTAGAAGTATTGTCAATCCACACTTTGAAATATATTTGAAAGCTGATCAGCTATCTCAGTTTTCATTTCAAAGAACTAAGGGCTCAAGAATTAAAATTGAAAACATCTAGCCATAAACTGTAATTTCAGCAGCAAGTCATACAGTTTAAAAAATTGATCTGCTGAATTTGTTAGAGATGAAAAATTATGTGTAAAATCAAGAATGAATCAACTTTTCCAATAGAAACGAAAAGTGCCATTTTGAAATCAGACATCATAATTGGCATCCAGTATTTTCAACTCACCTCAAAGGAATTTCTTTTCACGAAAGGAGAGTTAACTATAAATGAATCCCTTCTGTAGGTCTCAAGCAGCTTCCGTTCACTGCTACATCTATTGTGTGCCATCTTGTGTTATTTCTATTCTATAGGAAAGCATTTATGTTAGAAATCAATGTTCTATAATTAATTCTTAACTGAAACACTTTTTACCAACTACCAAAGATGTTTGTACCTTCTGTTTAATGTCATATTTGATAGCACTGGGTCCATATGTAGTAAACTATGCATACAGTAAAATTGTAATGTTTTTCTTTATTTATTAAAATATTTATTTTAGTTTTCACTGTTATCCTTTAGTTTTGGATCTGATCTTTCTCATATAGAATTTTTTGCTTCATAAATAAATCTGTTATGCCCTATAGCTTCAAATAATTGTTGGTAGGAAAAAAATGCTCAAAACAGGAGAAAATGAAATATCTGTGTTGGAACTTATTCTAATTCATCTTGTATGTTAGTATTATGTGTAACAAGAAATTTTGGTCATTACATCTTTGACATTTTTATCTTATTTTTCTTTTGTCCTGTTATTCTGTTATTCCATATTTATTCTCATGTTTACGATTTTAGTTCCAATAGTTGGTGCTATTTCCAAAATGCATACATGGACATTTTCATATATTTTTGTATATTGATTTATTTCTTCCACCAGCCTATTCCAGTACCTATGTCAGAAAATCATCATACTGTATTATCCTAAGATAATTGGGCGATGTAATATAATGAGAATTATAGACAACATGTCTGAAAAGTGCCAGATATGAAAGGTTCTCATACAGCATATCTCAAGTAAAACAATAGTCTGGTTCCTATGGAATGCTAAGTCATAATGTCAGCGGCTGCACATCACACTAAACTACAAATTAAAAACCAACCAATCAATAAATATTGAATTGCAGTCCAAGACTAAATAATAAATGTTAAAACAACCAAATATAAGTCCTAAGTATAACCAATACTGATTAAGTAAACTACTTACTTCTATTGTTGGTCACAGCAAAGCCTTATTGTTTTGGGAAACAGTTTAGCCATATGTTGTTTCAGGATGCTTATTTTGTAGTTGAACTACTATAGAAAAGGATATATAACAGCAACAAATTTTATTAGATGAAACAGAGATTCAGATCTGAGTGTAGAATTAGAATTCAAAAAAGATGCTGGATTACAAAAATAATATGGAAAAAGATGCTGTGAATGTGAAAATGGACTTCAAAATGCCAGAAAAGATGGGAAAAGATGACAAAATGATTTACAAATGAACCCAAATGATGTCTTAATAATTAAAGATACTTACAAATAAAAAATAAATAATAATAATACAGAGATTGTGGAAGGCCTTCTTATCTCATATTTCTAAAAAGAAAGAATGAAACAAAGGAAACTGTTTCTGAGAGCAGATAAAATTATAAGAAATCAATCTGTGGGACATTACTTAATGTGAATAAGGATCAAGCTTTTTAAAGGTAAACAGAATATCTACAAAGTGAATCAATTTGATCAGAGTTAAAATATATAAGTTGTGGTTTCTGTTATTAGTTATTAATAGTATTTTTCTTTTTACCAGGATTGAATGATGAGGCTGTAAGGATCTGTTTATAAGTGAAAAGCTTTTTCACTTTGTTTCTTAGAGAACAACATTGGATTACAAAATGATTTTTTTATTAAGGTTAAAATAGGTGTGTTAATATTTATGATAGCACTTAATAGACTTTTGCTGATTAGAATTGAATTGTAAGTTTTTATTTGTTTGATAACAGATAAGGTATGGGAAGAAGAGGGCTTTGTAATTGAATACTAGAGAAGATGTTAAGTTACTGAAATCATTTATACTCGTGTAGAGGGAGAGGGAACTCATCTTGTGTGTGTGTGTGTGTGTGTGTATAAAAATGATGAGTCCCCTCTCCCTCTACATGAGTATAAATGATTTCAGTATATATATACAATTTTCCTTTTCTTTTTTCAATCACTTTGCACTTTTTCTTTCCTTTTTATATTTCCTTAGTTTGTATTAGTCTTTTATCTTTGTATTTACACACTTCAATAAAAGTATTGTAAAAATAATAAAATAATGTGTGAACTCCACTCATATATTCAAATTTATGGTTCAATACAGTTGGGTTGATTATACCACTGTTCATAAATAAGCACGTCATACAAATACAGCATAACCAATGTGGCTTGGTAAAGAAATATTGGTGCATTTTGGTCAAAGCTATAAACTCACTTTTTATCAGAGTAAATCAATAGTACAATTGTGTTATAAAGCTGATGAACTTCTCATGGTCATTCCTCAAGATTTCTTGGTTTATTACAGCCTTGCAAATCTTCCAAAAAAAATATTAGCTTGCTCTTTAGTCACATAAATGCCAAAAGAATGACTCTTTATTAAAAAAAAAGTAGACTAATAAAAATGTTCTGTTTTCCCAGATGGAAATATCATGATGTCAAGGTGACCTTCTTTCAGCTGCTCACTAATGCTTCTGTCCCAACATTTTGAGGACTTTTCAATGCTCAGATGAAAGAACATCTAAGTTTTGCTGCGAATTCAGACTAAAAATGCTAGGAAGTCTAAGGGAATATCAAGCTGAGAATTCTAAGAAAGTTATTAGCTGAAATAAATGGAATTCAGAATGAAAATGTTTTGGGGTTGGAAGGTCGCATGACAGCTGCAGAAAACATAAGTGCTGGCTTTAAAGATGCAAATTCAATTCTGTGGTTCTGGGAAGGATTATTGTGCTCAAAATATAAAAACCTACCTTTTGCTTCAGAGTAGTATTGGGATTATTTATTTATTTCTTTATAGTTCCTTAGGATTCCTGCTGGATCATCTGTCATAATTCTTAATAAACTTCATTCAAAAATCTCTAAAACGAGGGTCCTGTCCAAGGTCCTGAATCTTTTCCATCCAATTACAAAACATTTTTTAATTTTTTTTCATCCAAAATTTATTATTTTTCTAAATAATCCAAAGAGGAGAACATGCCTAACACTCCTAACTCCTCTTATTTTCCCCACAACAACTCTGTAAGGTGAGTTGGGCTGAGAGAGAGTGACCAATCCAAAGTTATTTTTCATACCTAAAACAATACTCGAATATACAATCTCCTGGTATCTACATTGGTGTCTCAGCCACTAGTCCAAACTGGCTGTATTGTTCCCACTTTCCTGAGCTATTGCCACAAAATCATGGAAATGAAGCTATTGTATTAGAACATCCGTGATTCTGCCAAATTTAGTAGATATAGGACTTTACAATGAGGGAATTAAAAGCTCCTATCTCTATTTTAAACATTCGAGTTTTGTCAACTTCCTGTGACTAAACAGTATAGAAAAATAAAATAAATACTGTGATGAAGTTGTATTTTAGAGAATCTTGTCACCCATTATTGTCCCATCTCATTAGGCTTATTACCAAATCAGAAGCACTATACTGGTAACAGAACCTTAAAATAGCTGAGGGAAGTTCATTTTCTACCAAGGACTGATTTCCCAGAGGATAAATTTCTTTATAATGATATCACATGTTAAAAAGGTATAAGGCTGAAACAGGACCTAGAATAAAAATAGTGGAAGTATCATTCTCTCCTTTTTTTAAATCCATTTTCTTTTCCTCTTTTTTCTACTGCAGGCCAAGATAAAATATGTTGCTTTAGCAAGAGACTAGAAGTGTTTCTTTTGAAGAATTTTTTCCAGGTGCCACAAAAAAATAACTAAAATATCACATGTAGTCATATAGTAGCAGGACTGGAGGTGATTGCAGCTATCTTCAAATCATATGTGCCTGAAATGACCATTGGTTTATATGTGAGTGGCAGCAATCCCTAGGAAGTTAGCCGAGTTATTAATTTTCCTACAGTACTTCAAACAGTTGACACTTCATCTCTTCATGGAATTTGAAAAATCATGGCTTGCTTGCAAGCAAGCATTTCCTGGGAAGCAGTGAACTAAGTCATTCATTTCACACTGCTAGAATTTTGAGCTTGCTGTGACTAGAGATGATTTTATTAGATTATGTTGTCAAACCTTTTTTCATTTTGCAACTGAAATTAAGTTTATTTCTGCACTCCTTAGACATGTTCTACAAAGAGGAAGTAATTGGGAAATGTAACTGATCAGTAATAGTAAACAATACCATTTACCTATTGCTATATTGCTCAATATAAGTCTGAAAGGTGAGAAAAGTGTTGACATTTCCACAGAAACGAAGGGGAGGGTGAAAACTCCACACATGGCCAGACAGAACCCGAGTGAACATTAAAGACTGGTGGTATTTTTTGATGAAAATGCAGATGTAGCTTTTAGCAGAATGGAGATAGAAAATTTTGGTCCCTTCCTTGGACATCAATTGGCAAGTAAGAAAAGCAAAATCAATGGAGTAGATGAGAAAGAAGAAATAGAAGCTAAAAATGAAGAAAGTTTGAGTAACTGATTGTAATGCCACAGTAAACAGCAAATAGAAATCTCTCTAACAGGAAGCGGGAAAAGAAGTGTGAGTATAAAACCAATATTTATATTATAGTCCATTTAATTTAAAGGAATGATTGTGTGCTTAGATACAGATTTCCATTAAAAAAAGTCTTTGTAACAGATTATCAAGAGAAATAAATGTGCTTCTCTGTAAAAATAATAATAATTCTTATGATAATCCCAGAAGCCCTATTTAGCACTATTTACTATTTATGGCTCTTCTATGGTTAATTATGGACTGCACAGGCTTGGCAATAACTTACAGATCTCAAGAAACTTAAAAATTTAGCTATCACCCACAGGAAGCAAAAGACTCCCAGAGGCACCTTGCCAAGATTACAACTTTTATCACAAAGAATGAAGCCTCAAATACAACAGTTGATTACACACTGCAGTGCAAAGAAACCAGAGATTTATGTAATTATTCCCCAGGGATAAAATTCTGGGCTTCTTCTTCTACTTATTCTGAATTCACAGCTATTTACTGAATGGTTTGGTGGCCTTGGGCACTACTTTCACAGCAGCTCTCACTAACCACTTCAGCTCTTAGCATAACATTCAAATAAAGGCTAACTGCACTTTAAAATCAACACCTAATCACAGTGTCAATTTGGGATTACCCCTGCCCAGAAATGGCAACTAATTTTCTTTCTTACAACAATTTTATTACACACTCCAATTAAAAACATTAAAACCAATATGAATTTTATACAGGAATAAAATGAATCAATACGTTCAGAAAATAAAAAAGAAAAGAAAGAAAGAAAAAAATAAGAAAGAATAAGAAAAGAGGTATATAAAGAAATTAGTTTCCCCTTCATCTCAAGCATAAATAATTTCAGTAATTTATCACCTTCTCTGGGATTAAGATAATTAAATGCAATCACCCCTTTCCACATCCATGCACATAGCATAAACAGCTGCATGTATACAATTTTCACAAAAATAATAAATACACTTTAACAGAGTTGGAAGGGATCTTGTAGGTCATCCAGCCCAAGCAGACCCTATACCATTTCTGACAGATGGCAGTCCAGTCTCTTCTTGAAAGCTTCCAGTAATGAAGTTCCCACAACCTCTGAAGGTTGTGGAAGCTGTTCCATTGGTTGATTGCTCTCACTTTCAGAAAATTTCTGCTTATTTCCAGATTGAATCTCTCCTTGTTCAGTATCCATCCATTATTCCTTATCTGGCCTTCAGGTGCTTTGGAAAATAGCTTGATCCACTCTGTGGCAGCCCCTCAAATATTGGAACACTGCTATCATATCTCCCCTGGTCCTTCTCTTCACTAGAATAGCCATGCAATGTAAAACCTGAACTTGGAGATGTTACACACGCATACACACACACACACACACACACACACACACAGAGGTCTGCTCTCAAGTCCTGCAACCACTTTGCATTGATGTTACATGTCTTCCCTTTCTCCCATATGTTCTTTCATTACTGCTCAATTTCTGCTGTTGGTGACGCTAATGTTATTATTATATAGTAGTATATTATTGCCCTGCAGTTGGGAATACACTTTGGATGGTTCTATGAAGAACAAGGCATTTATCTTCTTGGCCTCTGCTTCTCTAATTTATCTTTTAGCCTGGTAGCCACTGCTGTCTAGCAGTCTCGAGGGCTTAAAATAGAGTCAGGCCCATGTATTTTTTCAGTAGTTACCGGTAAGTCTTATCTTCATACCTTTCTGTAATTCCACCAGTTACTAACTTCCCTCTGAGTTGCCTTGATCTTAGCCTCTAACTTCATTTTCTGGAAAGGTATGTACTGCTGCTCTTCTTGATTGTGTGGCTAAGCATATCCAGGATGACAGCAGCTGCAATGTACACCAGTTTATTGGTTTAAGTTATTGTGGCAGTAGGGATTATTGTGGAGGTATCTGATGGTACTTTTTTACTGAGTCTTGGTAACTGGTCTTGTGCGTTGGTTGTAGCTAGCTTATCTATGATCTTATGCCTCATATCAGCTGTTGTGCTCTGTAATGGAGGGGGTAGTAGTGATGTCCCAACTTCAAGGCTTGGCTGCACATCCAGTTGTTCTTGAATATGGAATGGAATGTGTAGTAAGCCTATCTCAAATTGTGAGAGCATCTTCCTCTTCACTATCTTGAAGCGCTGAGTAACTTGCTGTTTCTCAGTTAGTGGAAGATACAGGATTTCTGTCCTCCATAGTTGCTTCATACATTTCATATATCCTCTCTCATTAGGTCTACTATTATAGTAGCATTCCATCAATTTTGGGTTCTCTTGTCCATGAATAGCTTGTTTCAGTAGCCCATTTATCATCAGATTGTACTGCTTCCTAAACATCAGATGCAAACCAGGTTAAACAGTGTGACATCCAATTATATAATTCTCCTATTTTGAGGTAGGCTGATGAAGCATTAGGATGTTCTGCCCAAGGACTCTACGAGTAAGGTAGCTTAGATCTGAACTCCAGTCTCCCAGATTGAAGGCAGCCTTCTAACCGTACCCTATTGAGCTTTATATTATATATACATATGTATATAGGTGTGTGTGTGTGTGTGTGTGTATGTGGTATTCCCTTTTTCTCTCTCTGTGTGTGAGTGTGTGTGTGAGTGAGTGTGTGAGTGTGTGTGTGTGCTCCCTTCTTATGCTTATCCTGTATCTTTCTCAATTTCAGGTCTTCTATCAGGTTCTGTGCAGGATCTTAGCTGTTCCTAACACTGCAATCTTCTGGACAGACAGCTCTGATTTTGTCATTCCTGGGATCTGTTGGAACCTCTCCCACTTAGGACTCATAGTCAGTGTTTCTATCACCACTAGGACTACTTTGGCCTTTACTTTTACATCCTCTCTTGTTCCTCTTTCAGGCCCTGATATTTCTCCAGTTTCTCATACTCCTACTTCCTGATGTTGCTATCATTTGCCATAGCTACATCTGTCACCACTGCTGTTTCGGGTACTTTATCTGGTTTATTGGCAGTACCTACTTGTCTGTCTGGATCTGGATCAGGAAAAACCACAGGACTTTAGCCCCCTTATTTCCCACAATCTTCTGTGGAATCTCCCATCGAGACTTAAGATAGCCTAGTCCATATTCTGTACAGATGTTCCCATTCACAATACCATCTACTTGCTGTGCCATTCAGTATATACTGTTCCTGCCTCCCACTATATGCAGGGACAACCCAAAATAGTGGAAAGATGTAACATATCTAGAGAGAGAGAGACAGAGAGAGAGAGAGAGTTAATGGGAAGCAATAGTGGATATCAGGCACAACAGTGAGAGCAAGAGTAGTCTGGGCAGCTCTACATTTGCATATTGTTTCATCCAATTTATGAAGAAAATTTGCAGTAAGTTTATAAGCAAAAGAGAAACTTTCTTCTCTCCCAAGTTGGACATTCCAAATATTCCTGGGGGTTATTTTCCAAATAGACAGCAACAGAAAAACAGCTTACCAAGAATTATTTGCTCTCCAATTACTGCTCAGACCTGGGTTTGTAGCATGCTTTAAAACAATTCCAGTGATGTTTCATCTAGATGTTCAGTGAAGGCCCATTATCACTTTAGTTATTCTGAACTTTTAGGCTTTTCTCATGAAGTTTATTTCGCTACTCACCATAATAGTCCTGTCCTGTCCCATCCCATCCAGTCCTGCCCTGCCCTGCCCTGCCCTGTCCATAGAAACTCATTACTTTCATTAGATGAAAATAGCATTGTGGCATTGCAGTGCAAGGTCCACCCTTTGGGGCATGTGTGTAATGTAATGACATACATTCCAAAGAAACAGCCATAAAGTTGTTGATGTCATTCTGACCTTCCCATTCCCCTGCAAAAAACTGATTTTTTACTTTATTATTTTCTGTATCTAAATGTATGCCATAAAACAAACACACGACTTGTGGATAACTCAAAGTTAGAGATAAAGTGCACACATTTCCCTAACCTGATGTCCTGCCCATGCTGTACCATTGGACAGAGTGGGCACACTCCAAATCCCATCAGTCAAACAATGTCACCTGATGGGGCCCAGGAAGCAGGCACCTGCCCTCTGGAATAGCATCCCCAAACAGTTCTATATAACCAAGATCCTACCTTTAAAAAATCCTTGTAGTTTCCTTGGTTTCCTTGTGAAGTGGCTTGTTTCATGTGAATAAAGACTGCATTTGTTCCCGAAGCTTGAAAGTAATACCATTACTGTTTCCTCAAACAAAGAGAAAGATAATAAGAGTAAGTGTGCCTGGGGAGGTATTTGGCAAAATTCTGTCTGACAAGGTTGAAGAAGTGATGATGAAACAGAAGTTGGGGAGTTGAGTGCTGCCCTGCATTGGGCAGGAATCAGCACCAACATTTTTAGGTTAGGTTACTTCATCTGGTACCGGATCACCAGGCAAATGATTAAATCATGGTGGTATCAGATCCAGGCATATCATATTGTTTGAGGATATATTTTACTCAGTGAAAATACAGAAAATGTTAAGACAAAATATATATATATGATCAGATAGAAGATCAGATGCACATGCTGCTTTGTTGCCTTTTTAAAATAAAGAACTAAATATGAAATATATTCACAATTTTATAATTAAACATCAGCTCCATATTAGTCACCAGTCACTTGTTTATCTAATTTTTGTAGATGATTCATCTACTAGATAAATCTAAGAACTCAGATACATGTCTGTTTCTAGTTTTGGACTATAAAATGTATAGTACCATATTTCTGTCATCATCACCAACACCGCCATCACTATAATCTTACATATGATGACCTATTTAAACAATCAAGTATTTAAATAGTTTTCTTGAGACATCAAAAAAGATATGACAGAGATGCCAGATATCTAAAGCTAATCCAAAACAAGGTGAAAAGAATCTGCTAGTATGTAGAAGTACAGCATTGTTGACAGTTTAACTTTATGTGTAATGTTAACATATATGTCACGTAGAACTGTATATATCGTATACTACAGCTTTTTATATGCTAACTGCCAATAAGGGATATTCATCAAAGAGCACGTTATCTTCAGGTTAAATTTCTCATTTCCCAAATGTGACATTATCTTATAAAGATAACTTTATGAAATACAGTTTTTACTGCTGGCTGTTCATGTTAGGGCACAATTTTTGGTTTCATTTTATTCTGCCAAGTATTCTGCTACCAACAAACTGATTAGCATTAGCATTAACCCTCATATATGCTGCCACCTGCCCAGTGGTATGAAAGTAATCTGTCAATCTTCTTCAGTGGATCCAATTTCCTTGAAATGAGTATGTAATTGCAGCCTGTTTTTATATAAATCTGTGTCTTGCATTAAACATTTATGTCATATATACAATGGGCAGAAAACACAGGGCTATGTACAACTCTAATGAAAGTTTAATTGCAATGCAACAGTATTAAGTTTACAGTAAGTGTAATGAGGAGACAGAAAAAGGGGCAAGGTTCTTGGGTATAAACCGAGGTTCAAACCATTTCTGATAGGTAATTATATAAAAGAGGATACAGTATTTTTATGTCTCAGGAAGCTTATTGCTAATGGTGAAAATACATAGTTTTGTGCAGCAAACAGATGGACAAGGAAGCATCTAGTGATGTGTGCAACTCAGTCCAAATGGAACTAGAAGAGATATCCAGCAAAATAGCAGATCTAGACAAGTGGAGAAAGATTTTCAACGTTCGAGGGTAAGGCTTTTTTCTCTATAATTTTATGAGTACTAAAAATTAGATTGGTTTTAAGGTTACGGTTTTATAGAAATAAGACCCACATAATTTATGAAGACTTTTTTGTAAACGTGTTTAGGACTGGACTGTTCCTTAGATATTGTACTAAGAGGTGAAGTGGTTTGATACAGAATGGTAATCTTTATGATTATGTATGCGTAAGCTTTCGTTAGCTAGATGGCTATTTTCAACTGTGTTTTTCTCCATAGGTTGGAGATCAGTCACAAAACCTTGCAGGTAAGTGACCTCCATACTTTCCCAGTATGTCGATCAGGTTGATCTTTGATCTTACATAAAATTGAGTGTATCAGTAGATTAATCTTGCCATCAACAACTACTCATAAAAATAGCTTGTGGATCTAAGGGAGATGATGAGATTTTCATGCGTGCAATAAATCAAACAAACTATTCACACGGGCAGTCAAAAATGTTTTCACACAGAAGTGTTTCTCAATTTCTGTAAAATTTAAATGCATTTTAGAAAACTTTGCATATTTAGATATCTTATGTATGTAGTGCATTTTAACTGAAAAAAAATCTAATCCAGTTTTTCTGTATCAATTTCTAAATTATTATTAAAGTAAACTAGACATTTGCTTTTCCAAAAATATAGATATGCTTAGGATAACTACACAATTCAGTCTTTCCCCAGCACTGAATCAACACATTTATGGTTCTAGTTTTACAAATAAGACAGTGTCTTATTCTATAATATTTGTGGTCTAAGAATGATAGTTAAAAACTAATCAATGCCCAGTCTATAATCAACAATACAGCAAAAAAAATCCCGTATGAACATTTTGCGTTAAAAAGGAAGGGAATTTCATTGAGAAGGTTTTAATTAGAATTGTATGCATAACTGCTGATAAGAAGATCAGAAGCCACACCACAACATATAATATACATATTCATGTTTTCTGATCTTTTATTATTTTTCTCTATCCCTTTTTTCTTTGTCTCTTTTCCTCTCTTTTCTTTCTCACATTTATGTTCACATTTATATTTAATTTCCTCTCTTTCCTGTTTCACATTTATTTTACTGTATTTTTCTTTGAATGTAATTCTTATTATTTGATAAAATATTTTTAAAAAATTATTTTAAAAAAACAATACAGCAAAAAACTGTCATCACTAAAATCAACCTGAAAGTGAAGACATGAGTTTAATTATGAATGGAGAGACTAAAAAGTACTTCAAAAAGTATGACTTGCTCATCTAGGTTATGTATATGTGTGAATGTGGGAAATCATAGCTGGTATGGTTTATATTTCAGTCCTTTTGATGGCAAAAAAAGGAAGAATTGGGTTCTTTTGGGGGGGGGGAAAGTGCAGCATTCTGAATAAATGTGATAAGGAGGAAATTATTCTGTTACGCAATAGAAGAGGTTGGGAGAGAAAAAAAATCAAAACTTGATGACTGATAAATATCTGTTTCGTTGTCTGATGTTTTGAAATCTTGGTTTAAGTGTAGATCTATTTATGTAAACAAATGGAAAGATTTATGACAAGTTTTAAATATGGGTCAGAATTTTGGTACTGGCAGGAAAGCATCTTGGGAAAATGATATGAAAGAAAGGGAAGGACTCTAGAATAAAAACAAAATGATTGCCAAAATAGAATGTATGAGCCTTGTATGAATAGGAAACAAATGAACTGGATGTAAAGAAAGATGATATGAAAGCTACTTGAAAAAATGTGAAAAGAAGTCCATTATAGACTTTACAGAAGTGTGTGTAGTCAGGAAGACAAGGATGTTGTGATAGGCATGACTGAAATTTAGCAGCAGGATGCCCGTGATTGACACATGCCTTTGGAAGGAACAGACTCAAAAAAAAAAAGGTGTTTGTGCTGTATGGGAGGGGGGGAGAGACAGATGGATAGAGAGATAGACAGGCAGACAGAGAGAGAGATACATAGACAGAGATAAATAGATGAGAGATGAGAGAGAGAGAGAGAGAGAGAGAGACAGACAGACAGACAGACAGACAGACAGACAGACAGACAGACAGATGAGAGAGAGAGATGAGAGAGATGTGAGAGAGATTTAAATGAAGGAAATAATGAAGGTGATCATGGAATCATTTCAACTCTCATAGTGTTTGAGAACATCCAGAGGGCTTGTACAAATCCCAGATGAACAAAAACAGGAAAAAAAAGAAGACCCAAGAAAACAGAAATCTGTCAACATATTTGGATGTGGTTGAATAGGCAGGAGCTAGTAAAGGTTTAGTTGCAAATTAATCATTCTGGATTTACCTTCAGTAGCATTACTACTTTAGTAGATCAGAAAACCATATGCGTATTATACCTGGGCCTCAGCCAAACCTTCAGCTAAGTTGCTCGTCATGTGCTCCTTAATACAATGGTAAAGCGTGGCTAGATGATATTGCTGTTGATGGACTGATAATTGTCTAAGATATTGTACCCAAGCATCCTTGTTAATAGTTCCACTTCAGCTAGGAGGGAGATATCAAATAGAGTGCCATAGAATGTATAATGGATTCTAAGCTATTCAGTATTTTCATCAGTGACTGAAATGAGGGGGTTAAGGAGTTCCTGATCAGCTCTGCAGATAGTACAAATTTGCTGCAGCTAGATAATACTTTAACTTTAAAGTACTTAACTTTAAAAATCTAGATATTTCAATTGTGGGCTGAAATGAACAGCATAGAATTAAAAAAAAAACCTGTAAAATTCTTCATCTCAGAAGGAAAAATGAAAGGCAGAAATATGTTAATAATAAATGTTCCAGAATTTATTTATTTATTTATTAAATGTATTGACCGTCCATCTTATTACGTACAGGGTGATTCTATAGAATGCAGGAGACCCATGTTGGCAATAGTGCATGTGAAAAGTATCCGGTGTCCTTATCAACCACAAGTTAAACCTTAGTATAATGCAGTGTAATGCAGCTGCCAAAAGGCAAATGCTAATTTGGGGCGTATTAACAAATACATTGGTCCTGATCACAGTAACCGTTCACTCTAATTTGACCCAGTCAGACCCTATTTGAAATAAATGTACTGCTTATATTTACAACTTCACAGTGCTTTACAGTCCTCTCTAAGTGGTTTACAGTCAGCATATTTCCTCCAACAATCTGGGTCCACATTTTACCAACCTCAGAAGGATAGAAGGCTTAGTCAACTTTGAGCCGGTCAGGATTGAACTGTCAAATTGCTGGCAAACAGCAGTCAGCATAAGTAGTGTTCAGTACTGCATTTTAACCTCTAAGCCACCACGGTTCATGAGTAGTGTTATGACTTTTTTATTGTGTTTATAAAAACAGGATCCATCCCTTTTGTTGGAAGAATGACATTATTTTCCTTTATTAAAAAAAAGGGGGGAATAATAAGAGGCAATAGAAAAACTACACATGGATTCATTCATAAAATATTTTTGGGCAGAAATTTTGCAGAATTCTGACTTAGTAAGTACAAGTGGTGGCCAATACCAATAGTTGGACAAGCAGTGCAGATTTACAGCTAAAAGGATGTCATGGACCAGTTTTAACTCTTCAGCAGTTCAGTGAGAAATGTATGAATATTGTATATTTGTTGACTTAGAAAAGCATATGAAAAACTGAATAGGCTTGAATTATGGAAATTTTTTGCATGAATTAAACGTTGGTTGATGAATGCAATAGGTTAATATTTTTGAGAGTAAAACAGAATGCCTAGCAAATGGTTTTGAGCAGTAATGTATTATGTTACCTTGCTTGTTTAATGTATTTATAGATAAATGTATTGGGACTCTATAAATAAATTATAATTCCTTAACCTATAATAACATTAAACAAACAAGTCTAATATGTTATAATGTTAGAGTTGTGTTCATGGGGACATGAATGCATCTGTACTTTGAATACAGATGATGCCATTTTTCTGGTAGAAAATTCAAATGATTTGTAAATGTTAAATGAATTGTATGATGCAATGAGGAATATGGATCTAAAACGCAATATATCAAAAGCTATGATAGCTGTTGTTTCTGGGCTTTGTATAATATAGCTTTCTCTGAAAAGAAATAATAGGATGGATATGTATGAATATACTATATGTATAAATACACATTCCTACACACATTAATCACTTAGAGATACCTTCAAATTTGATAGATGGACTCCTTATATGAGATCAGGGCAAATGTATGTTTTTTTAAAAAAAAACCCACCAACCATATTTTGAGTCAGCCAATGTTTGTGCAAGTGAACAAATATTAACAGAATGGATGTATAAACCATGCATATGGCTGTTTTAGAATAAACAGCAAAATTGAGATTGACTTAGTTCAGTCGTGTAGCAATTACTCTTTATCCATATTAATATACTGCAGATGGCTCATAATCAGCCTTCACTGAAAAGCAAATTTAAAAAAAAACTATTTAAAATAACTATTAATTTATGTGGACACAGGAGAAATATTCAAAATTTCTGTATGAAGAACATATCTCTATTTCCAGGATTACTTTGACATTTATTTCTAAATAAGATCATTATTCTTGAGTAATTCAGAATATTGTACTAAGTCTGTTCTTCTTTTTAAGTGCCACCAGTCACTTGATAACTTGTGACGTCTTTCATTCTATCCGTTAGCTATGGATAGCAGACTGAAACTAAGCCAGCTCAAACGATGGGTAGGTTCTAAATTGAGTTATATAGAAATATTGCAGGAGGAAGTAAACAGGAATCAAATAGTAAGTAAGACAAATATTTGTCTTTTCTTTCTTAATACAGAAAGTAAAACTGACATGTACTATATGCTTGGGAATTCCAGGAGTTGATTATTTTTAATTAGTTAAGTTTGCTGTAGACTATAATACATGAATCAGAATATAAATGAAACAATGTATGTAGCCCAGGAGTAATTGTGAATGCTCATTCTGAGCCTCCTAACTCCAAATATTTCAATGGAATTTGCTTCTAAGGAAATTTGCTTAAGCTAACAAAGTGCCCACATTATTATTGTACCAATTGTACTTTCTGCAAAGTTAACAATATTGTTTGCCTTTAAATTACTGTCATGTTTTTTTAAGATCTGCCTCTGAAAGAATTGAATTTTCAACCAATGATTGAAATCAGTACCAAAACTTTGTTATTGCCTTGCAGTTAAAATGCTGTCGGGTTTCTGTTTGTCCCTTTCTTCATCTTTTTCAGAACTACCAAGACCGTAAATCTGATAATGATAAAGAAGATACTTCTGGAACATGTCAAAATATAAACCCCTCAGAACAGAGCAGGTTTCCATTTAATACTCTATATTCAATTCCCAAAGTTGTAATCATTTCATCAGACCTAGGAGGGCATCCCATCTCACTGGAAATGGCTCTGGTAAGCAGATCTTATCAATTAAGCATGAGCTGAAATTTAATCTTGCTAGAATTAAGAAACACAGAATTCTTATCCAGCCAAGCTGTTAGGATGACGACTGCCGTATATTGCTGTTAGAATGATTAAAATAGATGTTTATAGGGAATGATCACTTAAAATGCACAAAACCTGATAACTCACTAGATATAGAGCAACATAGACATTAGAACCAGATCTCACAACAAAAGATGATGCGTCACATCTGAAATTACATGAGTTATTTTGGTGAAGAAGGGTTCTCTCTTTTTGGCACCCTCTGCTACTAAGTAGCATATAAACCAAAATTAACAAAATACAACTCCTTTGTTTGCCTAACAAGTGATACTCAAGCAATCAAACCATATTATGATTTAATATGATAGCCTGGTTCACATAACCTGCTAAAACATAGTTGACTTCTATATTATAGTCTAATTTAACCTAGACTAGAAAATCAAATATGATAAATAAAAAGAATGAGAAGGAAGGACTCACTGGAAAAGAGCCTAATGCTGGGAACGATTGAGGGCAAAAGAAGAAGGGGACGACAGAGAATGAGGTGGCTGGATGGAGTCACTGAAGAGTCGACGTGAGCTTACATGGACTCCGGGGATGTAGAGAACAGGAAGGCCTGGAGGAATGTTGTCCATGGGGTCGCAATGGCTCGGATACAACTTTGCAACTAACAACAACAGCAAGTCAAATGAACTTAACTACAGTACTATGGTCTCCAGGATTTCACATCCCCCAGTTCCAGTGCTATTACCTGTTTGTTCCTGTGACTACCACAATCTCTGTTTGAAAGTATATTTCCAGCACTTCATAGACAGGCATAACTGCCTCTGTTTATTTTGTTGCTGTAGTTGTTCTGGAGACAGGCCATCAAAATTATATTTAATGATCTGCTTTGGAAGGGGTCAGTTTAATGGGGTTTCAGCTCTACAGCCAGGACTAACTTGGGGGGTTATTGCCATCCTTATTTGTCTGCCCGGGACTTAAGATGTTTAACCAACCCCCAATTTTCACTGGCAAAGGTTGCATAACAAAAGGTTGCAAGGATGGAGCATCCCATGCAATTCCCTTGTTTTCGCATGGTTGCTCAGAGGGACTAACATAAAACAGAGGAACCACTCTTTACTCTCTATGACATTTTAAAAATAGTTTTATTGATTGCTTTGTGAGCTAGTGATTTTACTTTGCTTTTTCTTCTATCTCTATATGGTCTGGCTCCAGGATTATTTTTTTTAACTTGGCTCTCTTTTTATTATTTCTTACAATGATGGTATATATGAGATTTTTAATATATCTACATCACCAAGAGATCTTTGATTGTTGACTGACTTAACAGTATACTAAATGAATCTATTTTTCCCATTCAAAGGAATTGCGAAGGATGTTATTTGGAAACACATTTCAAGTCTTCAACTATGAATGGAAAAGATCATATTTCAGGTTTCACCACCCTTTTACTGATTTGGCCTATGCCTTAGAGATGGATAAGGTAATGTCTGCCCAACATTTTTTTAAATTGATGGGTATTTTATCAGGATATCCCCTATTTACTGGAAGAATCAACCAAAGCCACTATCCATCTACTTCAATTCCTTCTGTCTTCTCTTTTCTGGAATAATAAAAATAAAAATGAATTGCAAGCTTTCTTGCTCACTTAAAGAAAGATTTATATTTTTAGACCAGCATTCTGTAATAGATACTTGCACGAAGTCTAGCACGTATGGAGAACGTCAAGTAGTAAAAAACTTCCTTAAGTGATTATGTGATTTTTAAGTATATTTGCATTTTTTAGAGAGAGAATTTGTAAATCTATCCTATATAGATTCAGAAGTTTCCAGCTGACTCTAGCAACTAGGTGCACTTTCTGTTGGCAATATTCACCTTTCAAACTCAAAACATATTCATAATAATAAATAAAAAGCCAGTTTGTTGTGTTGTTTAAGATGCTGGCCTAGAAACCAAGAGACTGAATTCTAGTCCTATCCTAGGCATCAAAGCTGCCTGGGTGACCTTGGACCAGTCACTTTCTCTCAGTCTAGCAAGCTTGTTATTGTAGTGAAAATAAGAGGAGAAAAGACTATTCGCCACTTTGAGATATTTATAAAACTAATAAAGGATAAAAAACTAATAAATTAATAATAATGAGCAATAATTTATTAAATATGCATGACACGCAATCTACATAGCTATGTAAATCTGGAAAACACTCTATATACACAATTTATGATACATTACTTCCTGGGTCTGGCCAGATCTATGCTTTCTAAGACCTCAGCTTGATATCTTCTTCATGTCTAAGCAGACAGCAAGGAGTTAATAGATTTTTGTTTAATTTCATGACATGGAAAAATGTTTGCCCACTATTGTTCTAATAGAGCATGGGGATGTATGTATGTTGGTCAAAGCTCAGTCTCCTATAAGTATTGGATAAGGTCCCCAATTCATTGAATTTGTATCATAGTGTAAGCAAATCACAGAGCAGTTCACTCTTGACTTTGTTTTTTTAGGGTGGAGCCCCAGCAATCCAGATGGCAGTTCAGGTTCACATCATGAAACACTTTTTGTTTGTACAAAACAAAGAAGAAAATATCTCCCTTCAAAGGTAAGGAAATGTATACATCTGGGATGGGGGGGGAAATTTATTTATTAATTTCTAGACGTAGCAGGAAAAACATAGTACAGGTAGCCCTCAACTCATAATCACAATTAAGACTAAAATTTATGTTGCTAAGTGAGAGTCGTTAAGTGACTGTTGCCCCATTTTACAACTTTTCTTGCCACATTTGTTAAGTGAGGTGTTACATTAATAACACCGTTGTGAAGTGAATCTGGCTTCTCCGTTGATTTTGCTTGTCACAAAAAGTGATCACGTGACCCCAGGTCACTGCAACTGTCATAAATATGAGTCCGTTACCAAGCATTTGAATGTGAATCACATGACCATGGGGATGCTGTAGTGGTCATAAGTGTGAAAAAAGGTCATAAGTCACTTTTTTCAGTGCTATTGTAACTTGGAACAGTCACTAAACAAACTGTTGTAAGTGGAGAACTACCTGTAATAGCATTTTCAAATCATGACTTAGAGCAGAGAGACACCACTTTTTCTGGACTGAAAGCATCAGTTGGCCTTTGAGGGGTCTGCCATGGATTTCAGTCCCCATAGTCACAGGTAGTATCTAAATCTGATTTTATTTTTTTTACTCTTGAATTCAATTAAAATTAAAACATAATTATATTTCTCTCCAATCATTTCTCCAAAGTATTTGGAGTTCTTGATGACCACATCCAAAGCTTAATGGGATCCCTTGTGGCTCTAAAAACTGCGAGATTTGCAGCTATTTTCATGTGAAGGGCAGTGAGCCTCTGATCTCCCACTCTTCTCCCACAAGTCCAGAGAGGGAATGGAACCTACTTCAATGTTCCTTTAATTAACCATATGTAACTTCATTTTTCAGACAGCACTCAGTCCTAAATTTGAGGAGTGGATTTGCAACAGAATTCCCAAGTAGAATCACTCCAGCATCTATTCAATTCATGTACATGTTAATTTGCTGCCATATCTCTATCCAGTGGAGTGGCACTAAAGGGCAATTTCCACTGTGAGTTATGAATAGACAGGAACTTTATAATTTGCATTAGGAAAACAATACAGAGTATAACACAGAAATAATTTAAGCAGTAATAAGCGGTGGGACTTAGTGAGATGAATCTTTACGCACCCAGCAGGGAAGCTTAATCATAGCTAGCACTCCTTGCCCATTACATTGAGCCATCTAAGTAACAACTCATTTCAACAGCATAGTACATAGTTGAACTGTTTCTTCCCACCTTCTTCCACAAATGCCCGCAGCAACAGCCATCCCTCTGCAAAAATCTCATGGAAATGGTCTCCCTCACTCCGTTTTGCATCACTCCAGGCTCGAATCTGTTTCTCATTCTCCCAGTATTAAACCTCAAGTTTCCTCCAGCCTATTCGCTTAGCAGTTTCCTCAGAAATGAAATCTTTCAAGCATTCTCTCTGTCTCTGTGCATTATCTGGCCTGCTAGGCCATCTCCAAGCTGCCTCCTCTCTGTTTCCAGAAAGAGGAATCCCAGCTGTCAACGTGCTGTATATTTTCATTTATCATCTCTCTCTCTCTCTCTCTCTCTCTCTCTCTCTCTCTCTCTCTCTCTCTCT
>JANHFL010008226.1:8457-18861 GCA_032468155.1 Oxyrhabdium leporinum
GGGAAGGAAGGAAGGAAGGAAGGAAGGAAGGAAGGAAGGAAGGAAGGAAGGAAGGAAGGAGAAATAAACAGAGAAGGCAGGAAAAAACAGCAAGTAACTGCAGTGAATTATTCTTTAGCTTCAGCCAACTTATTGTTAATTTCTTTACTTTTCTCCTTGTCCTCAGCCGTGGTTCTGCTGGATGTCTCTGTGCTCTTCTTCTTCGATGCCCTGCTGGACGCCATCTGCTTATCTTTGGGCTTTTTCACAGATTTATGGCTTGGGGTCGTCTTTTTTGGCTTAGAAGTCTGAGGACTGGGCTTCTCCACCTGATTGGAACCAACAAAACCATCAGGGTGAAGGACGTACACCCACTGGGTGGCCTATAGCTTATTCATATAATGATTATAATGATAATGAAATAAGGATTAGAAATAAGAAAATAAATACATACAATTTTGTTATCATTGTTTTTATTTAAGAAAGTTTGATATGTAAGTCATTAAAGTCTACAATTGGAGTAGCATACATACTCAGTAAAGTGAAAAATTGCTAGTAGTAAGCTTTAAAACAATAGCTCCAGTCTTCCCCACTTTTCACTGATATGCAACTTTACCAATTCCAATGTGGTTTTAAGTCAGACAAAAATGTCAAAATGGAGGCCATAACTTCATGTTTGTATGACCTTCTATGGATGTCTGAGAACTAGAAAAAGAAATGCAAAAAGGGGGAAAACTTAACATGCAGACTAGCTGCATCAAGTTAACTGAGAAATTTGTATATGAAAGATTGCAGTCATTAACTTCAGCAAAGAGATAAAGGGAAAGAGAACAGAAGGAAAACTAAGGACATAAATGACAAAACTGAGGAAAAACAGGAATGAAAATAAACATTCCATCTTGATATGACCATTCTAGATTTTCTCTGTCATTGTATTGTTCCAGTTCTCCACAGACTGGTTTGTGACTGATGTTCTGGCACTGGAGGGTTTCTTAAGAAGAGACTGGACAGTCACTTGTCTGAAATGGTATAGGGTCTTATGCTTGTGCAGGTGACTGGACTAGACGACCTCCAAGGTCCCTTCCAGATCTATTCTGATTGATTGAAAAATGTGTCAAAAACTGACCTGCACTATATCTATTCTGATTCATCTTTCATGCGTTAAAATGATAGAACCAGAAACAAAATGAGTGTCACAATCAACCATTCCAGGTTTTTGTACACAAAGAGTCACTTAGAAGGGATGGACAATCTTTTCTCCCCATAGAAGGCATATAGTTGATGGGTGAGGAGCTGCATACAATGACACAAATGGGGCTAAGTTAGTATTTGGAAATCTGATCTTAAATCACCTATCACTGATTGAACAGAAAGACATAAAACATAGAATAATAGAGTTGGAATGGACCTTGGAGGTCTTCTAATCCAACCCCCTGCTCAAGAAGGAGACTCTATACCATTTCAGACAAATTGTTGTCCAGTTTTCCTTTTGAACACCTCCAGTGATTGAGTACCCCAACTTCTGAGTGCTCCATCACTGAAGGTTTACACAACATAGAGACAGAAATGGAAAGATCAAGCTCTTATTTTACTTGTCATCAGCCCTGGAGGTGGACCTCATGCAAATTCCTACAGAAGTCACTAGAAACATTCTACCTGAAAAAGAAGTTCCTGCAGAAAGATAGCTTGAATTCATCTTGAGTTGAAAGGCCTCCCTGAAACATCCTGACACCATGCCACTATGGTTATTTGTATTATCTTTCATGGTTCTTCCAAAACGTAAGCATACAGTTATTGAAGGAAATGAAGACACTTTTGTTTGGTTAATGATTTGGTCTGTTGACTGAAAATTGTTCTTTTTATTTGTTTTATTACATACTTATAAGATATACCTTTATATTACATTAATTATACTGTATTATATTATGCTATATTATTATATTACATGCTACGCTATGCTATGCGTCATATCCTGGTGGCAGGAAGGGCATCCGGCCAGTAAATCCTCAACTCCATCCAGCCACCCCTTACTTTAACTTGAATTAAGGGATTACAGAGTCATAAAAGGGAAGAATTTATATAATATTATTATTGTGTTATTTATGCAATGTTAAGAATGTTTAGATAACTTAGACTCTTAAAGACGGGGGGGGGAATAAAACCCTTTTTGGGGGTAACTGTTAACTATGTTTTGAAATGTTGATGTTAATCAGAATGGGAATGTTTGGATTTTATAACCAAAGCTGATTATATCATTAGTAAACAACTGGAAATTATAAGAACATATTTGTTGCAAAAGTTTCTGTCTTAAGCCAAATATTTATTACCAAAGTTTTCACTGTATCCTGACATATTATTGTTTGGGCGTGTTGAGAAAAAGAGCAAATTAACAAAGCGAAGTAGTGACAGCTAAAAAAAGGGGAAATGAAAGGAGAGGCTATTTGATTTCTAACATCTGCTCTTTTTGTGTTTCTACTAATTTGTAAGGTTTATAAAGAACTGTTGTCTTTTTTTCCCCCCAAGGGGTCTTATCAAATTTTCAGCTCTCTGAATCCGGACCAGGGATGGTGAGACCAGGAGATGTTCTCAACTTAGTTTGCAAAGTGACAGGTGTCTCCATCTCGGTGTCTAATGAATGGCACTGGATGAGACAGTCTCCTGGGAAGGGCCTTGAATGGGTCTCAGCCATAAATGTCAACAGTGGAGGCAAATGGTACACTGACTCTGTAAAAACCGAGCCACCATTTCTGCAGATGAGAGCAAAAATGAATTCTACCTCCAGATCAATTCTGTGACAGCTGCTGACTCATCTCTATATTATTGTACCCGGCTCTGCACGTTGACACAAGAGCTACTGAGGATGTGTAAAAAAAGATGACATGGATTCAGCAATACAATTTTTATCCCACAATGAAGGAGCAGGCCATGAAGATGGAACAACTTACAGAAACAGCTATATGGATTTCTTGGATTAGGGAAAGAACAAGAACTTTTTTCATAAAGGCTTGAAAAGCCTTGACTTTCCCCCCCCCCTGAAAATGGATAAAAATGAATTTATCAATTAAAAAGGATTGTATTGGGGGGGGGGAGGGTATTATATAAATTAATTCTGAATGGAGGAAATGTATCAAGCACGTTTATAACTGCTGAACAAAAGATCGGAAGATACTTCTTTCAGTATACTTTTCTTTGTTTTATATTGTTTTGAATACATTTTTTTCTTTGTCGATCTCCCTTTCCTATTTTCTGCTAATTCTTTTTTGTGTTTATATTTTAATTTTGTAAAGAAAACATCTTTATACACATCCATACCCTCACACAAACATTTTACCATGTATACCAATTGTTGGAAGAAATCTCCTTGGTTTATTCCCCAGCTGGGAAGCAATCACAGATGCTGAGAAGAAATAGATTCAGAAGCAAGCTGCCAGAAAGCAGAATCCTTTAATTCAGGAAGGCAAGAAGTAGTGACATAGCTCAAGCATGCTAGTAAATTGGGGTGGCAAACCTGTTTTTATACTTAATTTTCCCTGGAAGCTCCTGCAGTTTGATGAGTTTTGATGTCCCTCTAGCTGAGATGATTGCCCTGGATTTTTCTCTTTCCTGCTTTAATGGGTTAATCCTGGTCCTGAATCTTTTGTTTTTTTCTATCTTAAGAGTTAATCCTGTCAGAGAGGCAGGAAAAAGGTGTTCTGGTGTGCCTCAGTAAGTTATTTTTAGCCTGATCCTGCTATCTTTATTGCTCTACTTAAGTGTTTCTGTGGTCGGCTTTGTAACAGTCATTAATGGTTTTTGGTTGCTCTGAGTTTTCCTTTCAGCTGGTGCTTTTGCTTTGGGGTTTGAATTTCTTAAAGTGGGAAGAGCTGTTTTAAGTCTTTTGGCACTCTTTAGTGGTTCCTGGCACTGTCCTTTTGGGATGTACTTCCCATACAATATATACCAAAAACCCATCAGAAGAGAATTCAGAGAATTATTCAAAAAAGGATATCCTATTTGAAAATGGGATGATATATAGAACATTTCATGGATTTTGGCTCAGCTTGATGTCTAAACAATTTAAGATGTTTAAGGAACATAGACATAGTTTTTATTTTTAGTTCAATATCTTGAAAAGTGGTATACACATTACTTAAACATTACTTATCAGTATTACCTGCTTATCTTAGCACCTTGAATTCTTTGTATTTTGAGAAACAAAACTCCAGGAACTGGATTAACTAGGGGAAAAAATCATATGTATTCTTTCTCCTTTATTTCTTTTGAAAAAATAATACAGTGTACCTTCATGGACATCCTTGTAAACTGAACTAATTCTCCAGGTTCTAAATTTTGTGTTGTGTCTGTTGTTTGTTGTTCAATCCATGGTAGAAAGAAACTCAAATAATTTCTCCCCTTTAGTAGTTAGACTGAAAAGTCTCTCTCAGGTTATTCTGTCTTTAATTCACAGTTCATAAAACCCTCTGATAGGTTCCACTGAATGATCTGAGGGCTTGATGCTTTCCTGGTAGGCCAAGGAAAGGAGAAGAATCTTTTTGTGGGATATTCCTTGACTTTTAGTACAGTATTAAGTTCTAATGTTTCCTTATAGGCCATTGTCTAGAATTCTATCATTTGCAGCAGAGTTTATCTTTCAAATTAGGCAAAGGAATTGTCTTCTGTTGCAAATGAATCAGTACAAGACATGATCAAATTAGTTTGGGAGTTTTACTTAATTTCTTTTCACGATGAAAGGGAAAAGTTTGGCATAGATATCATCAGCTTTGGAGTGCATCACAAATATTTGAAATATTGAGATTCCATAACTTTGGAATTGTTTCTTATGACCTCCTTGAAATTAAGTCCCAAAAACATGAAGCGTTATTTTTTTCCCCATTATATTTTTACTTTCCTTACCTTCCCCCAAACGATTCATAAAACATAACAGTGATTCATGCTGATATGACTGAAGGGTCTGCCAATAAAATTTCACTCGGGACTTCATACAGCCTGAGATTTCAATTTCTCTCCATCTCAATTTATCAAAAGAAGGAGAAAGAGGTCCAACCTTGTAATAAAGTCAGGTTTTAAGATTGAATTTATTTTTCACCCTGCAGTAGAGGAGGAGTTCATGCAAAACTTGCAATGCTGATGGTTCACTTCAAAATAAGCCCATCCAGGATGAGAGCCTCATTTCCTTTGAAGTTCAGAGACCTCACTGGGACATCCTAGATGGCCATGATGGCATTCTGGTTCTTTGCATTTTGCTTTGCAGCCCTCCCAAAATGTAAGAATATTTAATGGAAAATTGAGAGATCTTTATTTAGTCAGTGATGTTTATGGAGGTTCTCAGTCATCCACGTAATGGTTGTCCCAAAGGTACTTTTTCAGAAGGCAACTGGACTTTTTATTTTTTTTTTGGGTGCTGGTGGTTGTGTGTGGGGTTTTTTGAAGAGATTTCTCTTCTCATCCAAGAAGGCTCCGTATCAATTTGCACTACTCATGTGACCCTGAGGATACAGATAAACCTCCAAATGGCCTCAAAGACTCTCTAAAAGAATGCAAATGACCAGCTGTCTGCAAGGAATGTAAATCCTTCCATTTCCCATCATCCAGAAAGAGCTGAAGAAGCTTCTTGGATGAGAAGTGAAACATATTCAAAGAAAAACAATGAAGTCCAGTTGTCTCCCGAAAAAGTACCTTTGGGATAGTTAGTGATGTTGCTGTACTAATTGCAATCATTTCCCTTTTTTTTTGCCAAGGGGTCTTCACAGACATTCAACTTGTAGAATCTGGGCTAGGAACGGTGAAACCTGGAAGTCAGCTCAACCTAGGTTGTAAAATCACAGGCTTCTCCATTGGTAATTCATTATATGATTGGCATTGGATCAGTCAGCCACCAGGGGAAGGTTTCAAATGGCTTTCAGCCATAAATGCCAACAGTGGAGGCAAATGGTATGCCAATTCTGTGAAAAGCCGTATCACCATCTCTGCAGATCAGTCCAAGAATGAGTTCTCTCTCCAAGTGAATTCTCTCATAGCTGCAGACTTATCTGTATATTTCTGTGCCTGAGAGCACACACTGTGATAGCATCTATTTGGTCTCTGTAAAAAAAAAGAGGAAATTGTTTTCAGGAACTATAATGCCGAGCAGATGGAGAGAGAAGGAAGGAGGGGGAGAGGGGGGGGGAGAGACTGCTAGAGAGGGAGTGGGAGTAAGAGGGAGGGAGAAAGTGTGTGAGAGAGAGATGGCTGATAGAACAATAAAAATAGTTTTAAGAAAGGTGATTAGTTTTATTAGATCAATTTTGATAGAGCTTTAATAGACATGCAACAGACGTCTGGTGAGGCTTTTAAGAAGAGACTGGACTGCCACTTATCTGGAATGATGTAGGGTTTCCTGATTGAGCAGGGGGTTGGACTAGAAGACCTCCAAGGTCCCTTCAAACTCTGTTATTCTGTTATTAAACAGACTCCTGACCAGTTTGCATGCTTGACTTCATTTTCTCTGATTGTCTCTTAATGCCCACTAGATCTGGCAGTGTAGGGTCCAGAATGGGACCAAGACAGGATGGGAACAATCTATAGAACAAAATGATCAAATATTTGATGGGCGAGACCTTTGCTTAATGTCTGTGGAGATTCTCAGGCCTCCAAGTGATGGTTCTCCCCAAACTGCTTTTTGAAGAAGCAACTGGACTTTTTGGGTTTTTCTTTGAAGATGTTTCGCTTGTCTTCCAAAAAGCTTCTTCAGCTCTGATTGGATGGTGGAGAATGGAAGGATTAAAGACAGCAAAGCCCACATTTTGGACAGAGAGGATTGCTGGTTTGAAAGAGGGGTCAAAGAGGCCATCTATGTCAAAACTGAACAGTTCTCTCTCAACAGAGAGGGAGGGACATGACATCATCTATTTCCAATCTACAACACAGTCCTCTCAACGGTTCCAAGAAGGCTTCACACTCATTTGTGCCACTCAGCAGGGGTTGGCTGCTATAGGTTCACATGGGTTCGGGCGAACTGGTAGCTAATTTTATAACTGGTTCGGTGAACTGGTAAATCCCACCTTTGGCTGGCCACACCCACCCCGTCCCTCCCAGGAGTCCTCACGTGGCCAGTTTCGGATCCCAGGTAAGTGCAGGGCCCACGTAGAGGCTCCGGAAGGCCAGAAACAGGGAGGGTGAAAAACGGGCCTCCTGGATGCTCTGGAAGACCAGAAATGGGCCTGTTTCTGGTCTCCAGAGGGCCTCCGGAGCCCAAGGAGGCCATGTTTGCCCTCCTGGAGGCTCAAGAAAAGCCTCTGGAACCAGGGGGGACTAAAAATGCCCCTCCCCACCATGATGCAGGAGGCCAACTAGGCCACGGCCACCATGGCTATGCCCACCCAACAACCAGGCAGAGAACCAGTTGCTAAAATTTTTGAAGCCCACCCCTGCCACTCAGGTGACCCTGGCAACACAGAAAAACCTCCAGGTGACCTTGACGAGTCACTAAAAGAATGACCAGCTGTCTTCAACGAAAATAAATCCTTTCATTTCCCACCATCCAGTCAGAGCTGAAGAAGCTTCTTGGATGAGAAACAAAACATCTTCAAAGAAAAAACAGAAAGTCCAGTTGCCTCTTAAAAGAAGCACCTTTGGGACTTTATTTAATGTATTTTCATGTGGAAAGGGTAAAATTAAATGGTCATACAGTAGACGTGATCTATTTAGGAATGCATTGCAAATAGCGGAGATATTGAGTTTTCCCATTCATAAGTTCACGCATTTGAGATTGTTTCTTATGATCTTCCCTGTCAGTAAGCCCAACTTAATGTTAAAGTCCTGATATATCTTTCCCATTATGTTTTCATTTCCTTTCTTTCCACAATTCAGGCAAAAACATAGCATTGATTCATGTTGGTATGACTGAAGGGTCTGCAAAAGAAAAAAAAATCAAGAACTTCATACAGACCTGACTCTTCAAATTCTCTCAATCTCAGTTTATCAAAAAAATAGGAACTGATCCATGATCCAACCTTGTAACAAACTCTGGTTTTAAGATTGAATTTATTATTCACCGTGCAGTAGAGGAGGAGCTCATTCAAAACTTTATGAGATGCAGTGCTGATGTTTCACTTCAAAATAAGCCCATCTACTATGCAATCCTCACTTCCTTTGAAGTTCAGGGACCTCACTGGGACATCCAGGATGTCTATCCCAGCATTGTGGTTCTTTGCATTTTTTTTATAGCACTTCCAAGATGTAAGAATATTTAATTGAAGATTAGGAGGCCTTTATTTGGTCAATGATATTTATTAATTGCAATCCTTTGTTTCTTTCTCCCCCCCCCCCCAAAAAAAGGGGTCTTCTCAGACATTCAGCTTGTGGAATCTGGGCCAGGAATGGTGAGACCTGGAAGTCAACTCAACCTAGTTTGTAAAGTCACAGGTTCCTCCATTGCTACTTCATCAGCTGCTTGGCATTGGGTCAGGCAACCATCTGGAAAAGGTCTTGAATGGGTCTCGGCAATACATCCCTGCAGTGGAGGCAAATGGTATGGCAATTCTGTAAAAAAGCCATGCCACCATCTCTGCAGATGACTCCAGGAACAAATTATCCCTCCAGCTGAATTCTGTCACTGCTGCAGATTCCTCTGTGTATTTCCGTGCCAGAGACTACACAGTGAGACAGGATCTATATGGACTGTGTCAAAAAAAAAAAAAAGAGAGAGGAATTTGTGTTCACAAAGTGAAATGCCAAGTAGATGGAGGAAGAGGGAGAGGGAGGGACATGGATAGAGAGGGAGAGAGGAGGGTGGGAGAGAGGGAGGGAGGGAGAGAGAGAGAGAGGTATTGATTGATTGATTGAGAGGATTGACCAAGCAATGTAAACTAATTTCATTTTGAGAAATGTAATTCATTTTATTAGATCAATATTGGCAGAGCTTTACTGACATATCAGAAGTCTGGTCAACATAGACTTATACTAGTTTTCTTTTCAAGTAGAAGAGGCTGAAAGGTACTTCAATTATTAAATCTTCATTACCATCATCACTTTTACTGTTTCACAGACAAGAGAAATGGGAAGTGGCTTAGTCAGGAATGTTCCCACATGTCCTGTCCTTCCTCTATCTTCTGAAAAAAAAAACACGAAAAAACTGGGAGGACCACTGAACAGCCATCCCCGTGAACTGGAGAAAGCTATATATGTGGTTGAACATCTTTGACATTGGTTTCCAACAAATTCACTGTGGTTTCCTGCAGGTTCTTCTTCTTCCAGGGCCAGATGACATATCCAAATATCTTCCCTTCCCTCTTTAGGCATTCATTTTTTGGAATTTCAGTGTTGTCTTTCTCTTATCATTCACAATTTTCATTACTTTTATTTTTTTAATGTTTATGATTATGGTTGTTGTTTTCTGTTAATTTTTTTGTTATGAATATAGTTTATAGATGACAGGCTAACAATTTTGTAAATAGACTTAGTTGCTTAATAGTTTAAAATTCCCTTCTCCTGTTTCACAAGAGGTGGGAAATTATATGTATATGTGCTAATTTTTCTTTTACTATTTTAAGGTCTTTTTGTTGAGGTTTTTTTTTTAATTCTTTTGTTCTTTTTCAAATATTTTGGCCCTTTGTATTTAAACCTTCTTTGAATAAACTAAAACTTTCCTGGAAACAAAGAGAACCCATATTCTTTATTAAATGTTTTCATTTGTGTAGAATTTCCTCTCCTGCTGTTTTCACAAGTCAAATTCTATTTTGAGAAAACAGATCAGATGTAACCATGCATAAAACAAAGGCAGGCAGCTGTGAACTCTTACCTTTTTTACTCAATGGTGGTTGGTTTTTTTGTTTTTGTTTTTTTTTAAAGCTAAAATAGCAGAATCTTGTGAGTTTGATCCTGCTGCACTACTCACAAGGGTGGGCTTCAAAAATTTCAGCAACTGGTTGCTGGGTGGGCATGGCCATGGTGGGCATGGCCTAGTCAGCCTCCTGCACATTGGTGGGAGAGGGGGGCTATGAAAGCTTTCCTTGAGCCTCCAAAAGGGCAAAAACAGCCTCCCCGGGCTCTGCAGGCCCTTTGGAGGATGGAAACAAACCTATTTCCAGCCTTCCCAAACTTCCAGGAGCCCATTTTTCACCTTTCTTGGCCTCTGAAGGCTTTCCTTGACCCTCTGGGAGGGCAAAAACAGCCTCCCAGGCTCTGGAGACTCTCTGGTGGCTGGAAAAGGGCCCATTTCCAGCATTCCTGAAGTTCCTGGAGACCCGTTTTTCACCCTCCCTGAGCCTCTGCACGAACCCTGCACTTACCTGCATCCAAAAGGGGCTTCATGGAGACTCTGAGGAGGGGCAGGGTGGGAGAGGAGGGGTGGGAGGGGCCAGCAAGGAGTGGGATTTGGCGGTTCAGTGAACCCCACAGAATTTTTACTAAGGGTCTGCCTGAACCCCTGAGAGCCCCCAGCAGCCC
>JANHFL010008227.1:8819-23739 GCA_032468155.1 Oxyrhabdium leporinum
AGGAGGAGGAGGAGGAGGAGGAGGAGGAGGAGGAGGAGGAGGAGGAGGAGGAAGCCATTTGTTCCTAAAACGTAGCAGTCATGGGAATTCTTTAGCTATGGCTTCCTAACTTTCTTCTATAATGATTACTTATCTAAAGTTCTTTAATATCTCATGAGCTTCCTTAAGTGATTCCTCCCTGCTTGTAGCAGGAAATATGACAGTGTGGAATTGCTTGAGAAGAGAGTAAGCTGATCTTCTCTTGCTTGAGAGGATAGGAACAAATATAGAGGAATGATCATTGGCACAGCTTGTTGCTGAATTTTGATAATGCCCATTGGATCTGTTACATATTGAACCACCACTGCCATTGGCAATAATAGCAGTTAATTTGTGGCTGGGGGGGCGCATAAAAGTGATCTGGGGATCTCAGATTGCCAAGTGCTGTTTTAAAAACTATGAATGTTAATGTTCAATTTTTCTCCTTTCCCCTTTTGAGCTGCGGTGGCACAGTGGTTAGAATTCAGTACTGCAGGCTACTTCTGCGACTGCCAGCAGTTTGGCAGCTCAAGTCTCACCTGCTCAAGGTTGACTCAGCCTCCCATCCTTCTGAGGTCGGTAAAAGGAGGACCCAGATTGTTGGGGGCAAGTGGCTGACTCCGCAAACTGCTTAGAGAGGGCTGTAAAAGTACTGTGAAGCGGTAGATAAGTCTAAGGGCTATTGCTGTGACATTACAGGAACTTATCTATATGAGGGCATACCACATGAGCTACTGATAGTGTTTATTCTATGTGTCTTCTCCAACTTAATTGTGCTATCAAGAAAGAATGGAAAAAAACGGACGGTAGAATTTATCAGGACCACACATTAGCCAAGGGTATTTCAGTTTGTTTCCCTCTCGTTTATTTGCCATTTGAGGAGAGAACTTTCAATTCAGGGAGGTTTTCTTCAGATGATATTCGCAAGAAGCCATGATATAAATATTTAAAAAATAATCCTGTGAGAATGTCTCTGTAAGCCACCATCATTGTTTGTCATGGATGCTGTTCTCACATTCGTTGTTTATTCAATAGTTCAGATGTTGCCGTGGGATAAACTGATTGGAATTTTAAAAAAAAAACACAAAACAAAAACCCATAATATTTATATACAGAAAAGGGGATATGAGAAAATGTCACGTATTTTCAGAATCTCTTTTCTTATTCATTTGATAGCCTTTACTGAATACTTTGTCCTGGCTCTTTCGATTGTTTGTATTTAGAACGCCAAAGCATTGATGGTGCAGGAAATTGGGTGTGAAGAGTGTACCACATTCATCAAATACGTTCTGGGAATACCGATTTGGGTCAAGTCCCTTGTCCCCGTTTCCCGTGTGTATGGAAATGTGGTTGGGTCTGCATGCTTATCTTATCCCAGAATATAGCAAATGTAGCAGCTGAATTAATAACAGAGTAGCAGAGTTGGAAGGGACCTTGGAGGTCTTCTAGTCGAACCCCTTGCTCAGGCAGGAAACCCTACACCACTTCAGACAAGTGGTTGTCCAATCTCTTCTTAAAAACTTCCAGTGTTGGAGCATTCACAGCTTCTGGAGGCAAGTTGTGCCATTGGTTAATTGTTCTCTCTGTCAGGAAATTTCTCCTTAGTTCTAGGTTGCTTCTCTCCTTAATTAATTTCCATCCATTGCGGAGATATTCACTTGGTTAGTTTTTTGTTTTTTTTGGGTGGGGGGAGACTTACTTTATTGTGCAAACCCAGCTCATGTAGACAATATTGCCCAAATGCAGAAAAATGAATTATTTCAACAATTATATGGAATGGGTTTTGTCAACCCAGAAGATGTTTGCGGCTCAGGAAAAGAGAGCACAGGCCCGTAACATCTTTGACTTAAAACAATTCATTTCGTGGCCGTTCAAAGTTACAATGGCACTGAAAAAAAGTAACTTATGACCGTGTTTCATACTGATGACCATTGCAGCATCTCCATGGTCACATGATTAAAATTCAGACTCTTGGCAACTGGTTCATATTTATGACGCGTTCCATGTCCCGGGGTCATGTGATCACTTTTGGGGACCTTCTGACAAGCAAACTCAACGGGGGAAGCCAGATACACTTATCAGCTGTGTTACCAACTTAACACGTGCAGAGATTTCACTTAACAACTGTGGCAAGAGAGGAATTGTAAAATGGGGCAGAATTCACTTAACAACTGTCCCGCTCAGCAACAGAAATTTAGGGCTCGGTCGTGGTCATAAGTTGAGGACTTATGAATACTGATGCCATGAGTAGTCTATCGTGTCCTATAAGCTTATGGCTGAGAGAGATCCCATCAGTCTAATCCCCTCTATCAGGGGTGTCAATCTCAATTTCATTGAGAGCCGCATCAGGGTTGTGTTTGACCTTGGGGGGGTAGGGGCGTGGCCAGGGGCTGTGGCCAGCTCAACGTGACGTTGCGTCGGGGGCACCTGTGGTGGCCCGAGTGCTCTGCCAGGGAAGACGGGCTCCTGAGCTTCGTTTCCTCTGCGATGGGTTCCTGCAATCCTCTACCAGCAAAAATGGGAGCTCCGTTTTTGCTGGAAGAAGCATCACAGGCCCATCCTTCGCTGTTTCCAGGGTGGCCCCGTAGGTGGGATCTGGGCCACGGGCCTTGAGTTTGACACCCCTGCCCTATATAAAGTAGGATGTGGAATGAACAACACAACCACAGTAGAAAGATAGACATTAATCTTTTCCTTAAACAGCTATGAGAATCCATCAGCTTCTAAGTAAGGTGTCTACGGAGATTCTCCATCCTCCAGGTCCTGGTTGTCCCAAAGGTGCTTTTTCAAGAGCGACTGGACTTTCTGGTTTTTCTTTGAAGACGTTTCGCTTCTCATCCAAGAAGCTACTTCAGCTCTGATAATGAGCTCTTGGATGAGAAACAAAATGTCTTGAAAGAAAAACCAGAAAGTCCAGTTGCTTCTTTTCTAAGTAAGGTGTTCAATTTTTGTTCATTTAAGAGATAAAACAAAAGAGATGAGGCTCCTTGATAACTGCACCCGCAAATATTTTTTTTGGTAGAATTATAGGAGAAGATTGCCACTACCTCCTAAGATTTTGTTAAATATCCCAACAGCCCTGGAATTCACAAGCAATATTCCACTCCATCCATGTTTTATCTAGGGCCAACATTACTTAATTTCTGAGATCAGTTTTGATCAGCTAAATGCTGCCACCTGCAGAGGCATTTGATTTCGGAAGTCCTTCCTAAACTTTAATCCAAATCTTCTTCCAGTTGCTTTTATCCTGACCTCCGAGAGCAGCTGAAAGCAAATCTGCACCAGATATCTGCTAATACAAGGAACCTGTTCCATTTCCGATATTCTGTCTCTTTCTAAATTATTATTTTTTAATTATCTGGATTTTTTTGTCTGCTTCTCATAGCATCTGATTTCCAGAACTCTCCAATCACCTCTCTCAGATTGTGGTCTATGTTCTTCTTCTTCTTAAAATGTCAGATTCCAAATGAGGCAGGGGATCTAATCAATACAAAATGGGTTTGTACTTTTCCCTGCCAATCTAGAGATGATGTATTCTTTACTGTTACAGTAACCTGGAAAGGATAGTTATGCATATACTGTAAGGATAAAAGGCTGTCTTCCACAGACACCGTGAAATATTAACGATTTGGCTAATATCTAAGGGGCTCCCACAAAGAAGTTGTTGATCAACCTATTCTCCAAAGGACCTCAGAGCATGACAAGAAGCAATCAATGGATGGAAACTAATCAAGGAGAGACGCAACCTAGAACTAAGGAGAAATTTCTTGACAGTTAGATCAATGAATCAGTGGAAGGACTTGTCTCCAGAAGTTGTGGGTGCTTCATCACTGGAGGTTTTTAAGAAGAGACTGGACAACCATCTGTCTGAAATGTTATATGGTCTCCTGCTTGAGCAGGGGGTTGGACTAGAAGACCTCCAAGGTCCCTTCCAACTCTGTTATTCTGAATAGAAGTACATTTCTTCTGCCACCTTTTCAACTGGTGTAAAACACTGTTGATGAGAGTCATTTGGAAAGATTCGAAAGATATGGATAAGGTGCAGTGCCTGTGCTTTTCACATTTTCACATGATTCTTTTGTAGATCATCAAATAGATCACTGCACAGCCAGTTTCTCCAACCTGCTGCTCCTTTGATGCATTAACACCCAGCTACTTTCCTTGCCGCTCATCATAGCCAAAGGCCATGCTGGATGGGGAAGGTGGTCAATGATGCCCAGCACATGTGAACAACTCAGCAATGTGTGTCTATCACAATGGTGTATTGTGTGTCTCAAGACACACTGTCTGCTCTAGGCAGCATTCAACAGCAGGCAGGAATTCTACAACGAAATACCTTTTTTTAATTTTAATTTTCTTTAATGCAAGTCAATTTCATAACATGGCAAGAACAGTAAAAACAAACCAACCCTACACATAGCATCATCAACATGTTTATAATTTGCATTCATTATATGGAGGGAGGGTGAGAAAGAAGGAAATAGAAGAGAGGGAAAAGGAAAGAAGAAAGAAGGGAGGGAGGGAGGGAAGCAGGGAAGGAAGGAAACAAGCAAGCAAGGAAGCAAGGAAAGGAAGGAGGGAAAAGGAAAGGAAAGGAAAGAAGAAAGGTGGGAGGAAGGGAAGGAAGGAAGGGAAAAGGAAAGAGAAGAAAAAAGGGAGGAAAGGAAGAGAAGGATGGGGGGAGGGAAAAGGAAAGGAAAGAAGGGAGGGAGGGAAGGAAAGAAATGCTCCGTAAATCCACCCAACATCATAACAAAAAAAAAAAAGGTACCGCACATGGGTACTTACATATTACATCCAACAAAGTACATTATACTTATAACGCAATATTGTTTGCAACCACATGGACAATTAGGGAAGGAGAATCCCTTTTGGTACATAGCATGAGAAACGTCTCTTCTATTGGACTAATCTGTTCCGTTTTCTTGGAAAGCAGGATCCAAGCATTTCGCTGGCAAACTGGATTTCAAGATGCTGAGCATAGCTCAGCTCTCCACAGGGCCTCACAGAACGGCTTAGCTCATGCAACCCGCACAGCGTTGGATACAAGGGTTGACATTTCACTAGCTTCCGTGCAACTCCCGAACCCATGCTCTTTGAGGCTTCTCTCCACACCCTCCTCTCTCATTTGTAGAAGCTCTGCCGATTCCCACCATGGCAAATGTTTGCATTTCCCACTAGCAGGGCAATTAATAACGTTTTGAAAGTTTGCCCAAAGGCCTTCTTGCGGAGAGATTCCAAGGCTGTTGACATTAGTTCCTCAGCAGGCTACATTTCCTGAGGTTGAGCCACTGTCCCCTTTGAAGGAATGTGTTGTGTGCTTTCCCACTGCTCAGATTTATTTCGGCCTCTGTTGATCTCCCTTCCCCCTTTCCCTCCCCCCTGGGCCACAGTTCTTGGGATCTTGAAAAGAGGTCAATCCGGCTGCTGAAAAACTAGAAACCTCGGTTGTGGGACGCCACGGGGGTTACGGCTTTGCGCAGCCGATATGACTGGCGTTTGGATGAGGAGGGGAGGAAAAAAAAGAAAAGAAAAGGCTGGTTATTTTTTTAAGGCTCACCCACCATGTCCCTGCTTCTAGTCTCCAAGCTCTTCCCGGCCACCTTGTCAAAAACAGTTGCAAAAAATCATGACCCCGAAGCTCATTTTGTCACCGAGTTGGCTGCAGGCTTACATTTGTGTGACTGGGGTGTTAAATCATATCCAGTTCCCAGAAGGACATCCCAGCTTTGACTGAATCACCATGGCAACTTGCCAACCCAATGCTACTGAATATATGTGTGTGTGTGTCCTCCCTCTCACAGTGCCTGGAGGCTGTTAGGGGCTGGATGGGGAGCAACGGGTTCAAACTAAACCCTTGTAAGACGGAGTGGCTCTGGGTTTGGGGTTCGTTGGCTCAGGGAGAATTAGCACCTTTGGTGTTGGATGGGGTGGCACTAACCCAAACAGACCCTGTGCGTAATCTAGGGGTTTTCCTGGACTCACGACTCCTGCTCGAAGAACAGGTGGCGGTCGTGGCCAGGAGGGCCTTTGCGCAACTGCGGGTTGTACACCAGTTACGCCCTTTCCTGGACCAACGATCCCTACTCACAGTCACTCATACCCTAGTCACTTCCCATCTTGACTATTGCAACACGCTCTACATGGGGCTGCCCTTGAAGAGCATCCGGAAGCTCCAGATGGTGCAAAATGCAGCGGCCTGCATGGTTTTGTGCAGACCGTGGTGTGCTCATGTATCACCTCTCCTGCGGGAGGTGCACTGGTTGCCAATTTGCTTCCGGGTGCAATTCAAGGTGCCAGTTGTCACCTTTAAAGCCCTTCATGGCTTGGGACCAGGTAATCTGAGGGACCATATCTTGCCGGTCATATCTTCCTAGCCCATCAGAGCAGGGAGGCAGGGAATGTTGCAGGTCCCATCCCTGAGGGAGATACACCTGGTGTGACCCAGAAGAAGGGCCTTCTCCGTGGTGGCTCCCTCTCTCTGGAACATCATCCCCCCAGAGATCAGAATGGCCCCCACTCTAGCACTCTCCCGGAAGGTGCTGGAGACCTGGTTCTGCCAGCGGGCCTGAGGAACCCAGAGCGGGATGGAGCCCATTAAATGCCTCGTGTGATCTGCTGTCGACGGGTCGGGGGGTGGGCGTTGGGGGGTGATTTTACTTTATTAATTTATTACATGACTTCTTTTATTTTTTGAAATTGTTTTTATATGGGGTTTTATATTCTGCAAGCTGCCTTGAGTTGCCATGTGCAAATAGGCGGCAATATAAATTCCCTAAATAAATAAATAAACAAACAAACAAATAAATAAATAAATGTAAAAGGTTGGCTTTACATTACATGTAATTGAGTAGAATTAGCCAACTAATTCCCGGGATTAGAGTTTTGCCTAGGATGACATAAACTCCTGCTGGTCATTCGAGTCGCTAAAACTGTTGACTGTAGAATTGACTAATCTTTACATCTACCAAGACAGAGATCCTAGAGAGACATAGGGCCTCTCTAGGCACTCTATCGCTATGGATATTTTGCTTTCGCACATCTCCTTCCCAACCAAAAAATAAATATATTGGGTTTGCAGGAAATGGGTAGGAAATGGGATCTATACCTAGTATTCCATGTCTCTAATATACAGAGCTATTTCTGCACAAAAGAAAAGCGGTCCAGTCTTCTTTCCATTCTCTAGATGTGGCTCGCTAACACAGATAGTCCTTGGCTTACGACTACAATTAAGCCCAATATTTCTGTTGCTAAGCAAAACATTTGTTAAGGGAATTTTGCCCGGTTTTACAATCTTTCTTGCCACAGTTGTTAAGTAAATCACTCAGTTGTTAAGATAGTAGCATGGTTGTTAAGTGAATCTAGCTTCCCCATTGACTTTTGTTGTCAGAAGTTCGCAAGAGGGGATCACATGACTCCAGGACACTGCAACCGTCATAAGTTTGAATCAGTTGCCAAGCTTCTGAATTATGATCGTATGATCATGAGGATGCTGCAATGTGTGAAAAATGGTCAAAACTCACTTTTTTTCAGTGCCATTGTAACTTTGAACAGTCACTAAATGAACTGTTATAAGTCGAGGACTACCTGTATTGGAAACTTCAAGTTTCCCAGTCATATGTCAATAAATACTCCTCCCCTCTCCTGGAGTTTATTTGCTCTTCCCTCCTGTTTAGTCATTAAAACTGGAATTAGATTGCCCTCCAAAATTTAATATTCATTTACTGCTACATAGTTTAAAAAACAACAACACCTTTTCCTCTTTTCTACTCTTCCTGAAAGTTTAACAACAGTTTTGTTTCGGTTTTTACCTGAAGGCTACAGTAAAAGGCAGTATTTCATAATAGATTCTCCTTCTTTTTCCAAAATCTCACTGTCCCTCATCTCCCTTTTGAGGGGGTATATATTTTTAGCTCTCTGCCATAACTGCCTCTTCCTGTAATAGCAAATTGCACCTCCTACAGTTTAAAATAAGAAGCTTAATTTCCTTTTCCGTGCCAAAAAAAGAAAAGCTTGCTTTCAGGACAAACGAGATATGTGTCCCACTTATCAAAAGAGGATGTCTTCAAGATGACTCAGCCAAATATTCCCCATTCAACAGTTCTTTACAAAAAAAGGGGAAAAAAACCACCTCACTTTTCTTTTAACTACAGTATCAGTGTGGAGCCTTGATTAACCTTAGTTTTCCCCAATTCAGTATTCTCCCCGACACATTATACCAAAAATTACTAGAATCTCTAACCAACACAAAAGATTCCAGAATTTAAAAAGTCCAATTCATCAGGAGATTCCCAGGTTAGGAAATGCCTTTTTGATAGGTTATGGCTTTTCCCCCATATAGTTCATCTCAGCAATCCATATATAGTCGACCAGGGAATAGTCAGATACTTTTGGAGTTGAAAATATCACAAGAAGGGTAGGTGGCCATAACCACATCAGACATCAATTCAATTCTGGCTAGAGCTGCAAGGGGCCTTGGAGGTCTTCTAGTCCAACCCCCTGCTCAAGCAGGAGACCCTATACCATTTCAGGTGGCCGTCCAGTCTCTTCTTTAAAAAAACGCAGTGATGAAGCAAAACTTTGGAAGACAAGGCATTCCACTGGTCAATTGTTCTCACTTTTAGGAAGTTTCTCCTTAATACCAGGTTGATTCTCTCCTTGATTAATTTCCATCCATTGTTTCTTGTCCTGCTTTCAGGTTGCTCCTCCCTCTTCTTTGGGGCAGCCCCTCAAATACTGGAGTATTGCTATCATGTCATCCCTAGTCTTTTTTTTCTCTAGACTAGATATACCCAATTCCTGCTTTAGTCTCCAGGCTAAATCATCTTAGCTGCTCTTCTCTGCACTTGTTCCAAAGTCTCAATATCTTTTTTTGTAATGTGACGACCGAAACCGGATGCGGTATTCCAGGTGTGGCCTTACTAAGGATTTATAAAGCCGTACGCATACAACTAAATATATCCAACTTGCTCTTCCATGCTTGGGTAGACTGACTGAAGAGATTTGGTTTTGGTAAGCTTGGCATGAAGAGAGGTGTCCAAGCACAAACAGTCTTGCACTTCAGAGAAGACAAAGCAAAACGCTCTTATGAAATCAACTTGTCTGGTTTAGAGTAGAAATCCCCAAGGTTTGGGGAAGTTATCGGATCCTTTTGGTATTTTGAAAATCTGATTGCAAAATGTCTTCTGGAGAAGGAAATTGTCTATTTGCAAAATAGCTACTAAGGGACCCGTTCTTTATATTATATCTCATCTTTATTATTTTTAACAAATGTGTACATGTCCAACACTCTTCCTCCTATTTTCCCCACAAGAACAACTCTGTGGGGTCGGTTGGGGAGAGAGAAAGAGACACTGGCCCAAAGTCACCCAGCCGCCGTCCATGCCTACAGTGGGACTAGAATTCACCATCTCCTGGTGATTGGCCCATAGTCACCCAGCTGACTTTCATAGCTGAGATGGGACTTGAACTCATGATGTCCCACTTTCTAGCCTGTTGCCTTCACCACTAGACCAAACTGGCTATTACAAGGCATCAGCTTCAAATCCACCTGCAACTTCTTTAGTTCCTTCTCTTGTCCTATTCTCCTGCTTATCACTGCCTTTTTCTGAGAAAGTGGGCACAGTTCCAAACAAAGCATTGGATTGATTTCATCATCATTTTTTATTTCTTAAAATATCTTTTAAGTTTCATTCAGGTTCCAGAGGCATATTTGGAAATACAGCTGAAGCAAGGTATCTGGTTGTGGCCAAGCGAATAACTATATACACACACTTGCTTCTCTGGGCACCATGTTGAGAAACTAGGTAAACCACTGATGGACAACAATCGGCATCTCAGATTGGCATCTGTTTGGAAAGAGTTGGCATAAGGGCAAGGGCATTGCTCATGCCAACTCATAGTTTGAATTTTACAGGGTGCTAGACCTAGGAATCTTCCTGTCGCTTCCAAAATGCATGTTTTTGCTGAGGAACAGATGAAATGACCTTAAGATTCCATGTGTTTCACCGCGTTTCCATTCGCTGCTTCTTCCATCTTTGAGGACATCTTCCGTTGATGAGAACTGGAAATAGAGCCCTTTTGGAAAGTGGAAAGTCTCCTACGGAAATTACCTCCAGAAAAGTAATAGAGAAGTGGGTTGAAGCAACAGTTGAAGGCTGCAAGGGAGTAGGTTATCACCACGGATTTCTGAATGTAGAGGCTCTTCTCACAGGAAGTCTCGTCTTTCATCACGTGGAGGTGAACAGTGCGCTGGACATGATACGGAGTGAAGCTCACAAGGAAGACAATGGTCACAATCAGGATCATCCAGATGGCTTTTCTACGAGTGCCTTCTTTCTTATGCATGGGATTCTTCAGGAGCTTGTTTAGGATCATGGTGTAACAGATGGTGATAGTGGTGAAAGGAAAGATGAAACCAACAAACAATGAAATGTAATGGAGAACCATCAGCTTCCTCACATCCTTGTTCTTTGGTGGCTCAAAGCATTTGGTTATATTTTCATTAGATAACTGGGCACTTTTCTGCAAAAATGGGGTGGTGGTCAGGGTTACGAAGAACCAAATGCCAACACAGACAATGATGGCCCTCTTCCGGGAGATAAATTGGATATTCCAGATGGGGAAAACAATGGCAATGCAACGGAAGAAACTCATCGCCGTCATGAACAGGATGCTACAGTACAAGTTGACATACATGGCGTAGGAGCTGATCCGGCACAAAAAGTCACCAAAGAACCAGTTGCCGTTGTAGAGGTAGTAGACCACTCGCAGGGGCAGAGTACATACAAAGAGAAGATCTGCAATGGCAAGGTTGAACATGTATATCTGGAAAGCCGTCTTCTCCTGGTACGTCCTGATGAGGACACACAACACGAAGCCATTTCCCACAAATCCCAGGATTGAGATTATGGAGTATGTCACGGGATACACCTGACTCCGAAACTCATCAATGGTGGCATTGCATGACATGTTTTTCATCGTGTTTGCAGGAAAAGCCATGGGATCACACTCAACTCCTAGAGAGAGAGGGGGAAAAAAAAGAGGGTGTGAGAGAGAATATATAAGAAACTCAGAATGAGATTCAAATGTAAAGATGCTACCAAACAAGAAGCTCAAAAAAACTGATTTCTTCTTAAATCATTGGGAGAAGGAATGGCAGAACCTGGGGGGTGGCGTGAAGAGAGGGATTAGACTAGAATCCTTATGTAGCCACAAGTGAACTACGTCCAACCCCACTTGAGTGCAATTGACTCTTATTTAATTCCAAGAAGATGCTAACCGTTAGTTGAGAAGATTGATTCAGTTTAATTGAACCTTCATGGTGACGCAGTGGTTAGAATGCAGTATTGCAGGCCAACTCACTACTCACTGCCAGAAGTTCAGTCTTGACTGGCTCAAGGTTGACTCAGCCTTCCATCCTTCCGAGGTTGGCAAAATGAGGACCCAGGTTGTTGAGGGCAATATGCTGGTTCTGTAAACATATTTTAGAGAGGGATGTAAAGCACTATGAAGCAGTAATAAGTCTAAGTGCTATTGCTATTGTTATTCACATGTGGATCTGATTTTTGTGGACAGTCATGTTAAAAAAAAGTGCTATTCCAAAAATTTCTTATTCAGTTTAATGAAGAAGAATTAGCCCTTGATATTATGTTTAAAGTTCGAAGATGTTTCTCTCCTAGGGTGCAAAGAAAAAAAAAATATGCTGCGAACTCCATGTGGTGTCAGGAAGGGCATCCGGTCAGCAAATGCTCAGCTCTAACCAGTCATCCCAACTCTACCTGGAATAGGGACGACAGGGTTGTAAAAAGGGAGGGATTTTATGTTCAAAGTAGACAAAAAAAATAATCAACGAAGCGCTTGTGATTTGTGTTCCTGCCCTTACCTTAGTGACAAGGTGATTGATGGATGAATGCAATTGTCTGACTCTCCAGTTATCTGCAGCCTCCCTAGCTCTTCATACAACTATCCCAAGGTAAATTATCAAGGCAGCCAGAGAAGATGCAGGGTACAGCTTAATTCTTGAATTGTGACCAGTTGCTAAGCAACCATTGGAAGTTACAATCTACTTGTCAAAAAGGGAATTATGACCCAGTTCTGATGTTCTGATGAAGTTCTTCAGGTGCTTGACAACATGACCATATTTCCAGCAGTTTGCAGTAACCCACAGTTACGACTGTGTTTTATGACCGTTTTAGTTACTTCTGGTTTTGCTTAGTAACTGTGGTATTCGTTTAATGTCCACATTGTTCACTTTAGCAGCTGCTACAAAAAAAAGGTCATAAAAATGTGGACAGTTGCATGACTGACCAATTTACGGCCATTACCATACACAACCATAATGAGCAGACTCTATTATGGTTGTATGTCGAGGACTGTCTATAAGAAGAAAAAAACCCAGTACCAGTAGCATCACTTATCCATTACCGGGGATGAAATGAGCTCAGAACATCATCCAAAGACAATCTAAAGAAGTTCTAAAGACTGTGAAGAATTTCCATCAAGACTACTTGTCAAGACAGTAGAGGAATAGCAAGCATTAAAGTGTTAGCACCTTGTCCTGATTTGCATATCTGCCAAATAAATGAATTCAACTATTTAATCAGAAGGTCCCCTAGGTGTCATCTCCTGCCTTACATTCTACACTGTGTCTAGTGAGACTTTAAATTTACTTCTATTGAAGACAATATAATGAAATAACCAGTAGGGGGCAATCCTGGTTAAAAAGGATTAGGCTATATGGCTAAGTAAATGAACTGATGTTCTCGGTCGGATCACAGCAAAAAAGCAACTGGTGCAGTATTAAATGGAAAAAATGAGAACAGTCCTAGAAAATATATGTGTGTGATGTGCCAGACTGGAAGCTTGTATATTTCTCTCTGACTCATTAAAATCTTATGTTTGGAATAATCCTCCAGGCAATCGAAATGACCTTGTTTTGGGTACCCCTGGAATCTAGAAAATGGTGCTTAGATGTCGTGAAACACTATCAACTGATGACAAGTTAATTGCAAAGCCCAAATTTTGTAGCAAGAAAATCCAGCCTCTTTCCTTGGCACCTCCAGCTAAAGCCAAAAAAGATTTGTGTTAAAACCCAGGAGGTGGTGTAGACAGGGGTGGGATTCAGCCGGTTTGGGCCGGTTCGGGCAAACTGGTATCTCTAACGATTGATCAGCTGGCTGGCTGGTAGCTCCCCCTCCTGCTGCTTTTCTCTCCTCTATTCTCTCAGCTGATTCTCAAGGCAGAGTGGATTGCTACACCTCAGCTGTAGCTACTGTGTTACTACATAGAAGGTAAGCTGGTTGTTTTGAAACTGAGCACACACGCATGAAGCGCGTGTTAGGTCTGCACACGCGCACGATCACCAAACCGGTTGTGAAACCAGTTGAAACCCACCACTGGGTATAGATAATGCCACACCAGATGAAGCAATGTTCATCACATTTCTTCCTTCCTACACGTGCAGCTTATAATAATAACATCTTTATTTCTTTCAAAGATAATGTCTTAAATTGAAGATGCAGAAGCAATTGAAAACATAACGCCCCATTCACTTTGGAAAACTTCAAAGAGTACATCCTAAATTGCTATATTACTTAGCAAGGAACTGAATAGTTTAATGAACAAGTTTCCAGACCATTTGAAGTACTGCATTGCATAGAAAAATTGGAAATATTAACCCTACACTTGATTATTCAGATATATCTTGACTGAAATCATTTATCCTAGTTAAATGTATCTACTATTTCAGACTCCTTCAAATCCTATTACTAATTGCCGATTCATGGTCCTAAACTCCATAAATTTATATACTATTAAAACTCTCACTGCCATGACCTTTAACTGGGCAAGAGTGCATCAAAGGCAACAATTTTTGAATCAAACTACCTTAAATGGGCTGATGTGTCCAAAATCTGGGATCCAGGAAAGAAATTTGGGGAAGTTTTGGTTGCTTCAGTGGTATTGGCCTCTACTACGCTGCTGCTGCAACCATGAAATCGTAATTTCAATGTTCCGTGACAGTTTCCAAGCCAGTCTCACAATCCCTTGCTCCCTCTCTTACCCAGCAGCAGCCATTTACCTACCTGATGGGAATGAAGGGAAGGGCAGCGAAGCGAGATTTCTGATGTTCCCAGCGAGATTCCCCAAAGAAAACTCAATGAGAAAGCCAGCAGGAAATTAAAAGTCTCTCCTGCTCCCACTGCTTTTTTGTCCACCCGTGGTCATTCTGTTTCTCTGTTTAAGTAAGGAAATATCTCTGACATGGTCACCCAGTGGGGCACAGATTGTCTTATCTCAACTATCTGGAAGAGAGGGCACGCTGGCTGTGACGTCTTGAAACTCGAGCAGTCATCGAAAGATTAGCCAACATTGTTTCTTTAACGAATTATCAGATTGTCCACACTTCCCTTTGGACCTATAAAAAGATTCTTGGGGAACCTAGCTGAAGTGCAGATGGAGGCATTGGTTTAAATCCAAGGATTGAGCTATCCATGGACAAATACACCATAAATCATATATAGATGGCACAGGTATAGCCTGTGGAAGATGAGGCCACGGTTCAAAATTTATGGACACACAGCCCCTTGTATGAGGGATCTGTGGCGCTTTCTGAGGTTGGTGGGTTTCCTGCAGAGGTTTCATCACCCAAGCTATGCAAAGTGCACTGATGATGTTGCCTAGTTGGGTAATGAAACATCTGCAAGAAAACCACCAAGTTCAGTGAGCACCAAGGACCCTTCATTTCAACCCTAAGCTACAAATATTCCTCTTACTCAGAGCCCTTCATACACTCCTTCCAAGCTAAACAACCATTCAAGTTCTACTCACATCCTTCTGAAGATTTCTGCTTTCTGAACTGAGATCCTCCAGAAAGATGTGGCAGAGCTGGTAACTGGACCAA